>JABBWB010000147.1:0-95749 GCA_016628085.1 Suillus occidentalis
CTCCAACGTTGTAAACAAACAAGGTGAAGCTGGTCATATTTCGTACTTGCTAGTTGGTTCTTAATTTGCACGGCCCATACACACGGGTGAACGCCTGTCGGAATCATCTCTCAGTGAAGGGATCGAGAACAGCGCACAATTGGATAGCTCACCCATCATAAACCAATAATCGACACTTCTTATCCTCTACAGTCAGTGCTTAGTCTGCAAGCTCCCCCCACGCCACCAACACAGGTGCCTCACACCATACGTCTACGATCGCCTTCACATTGCGATTGCGGTACATCTCACGCACGAAGTCATGTTTTTAACGATCTCATCAGACGGAAAACGTATAGTGTTTGGTTCGAATGACAAGATAATCCAGGTGTTGGACGCGATGACCGGCAAGGTGCCACCCCTCTCCAAGGTCTCTATGAGTGCTACCTATCAGTGTGTACATAGTATCAAACTGAATTAAAACAGCGTAAAAGATTTTAGACAAATCAGCAGTTCTTCTCTGCTGATAGGTTGCCCGGGGTCCATTTGACTGTTACTGCCATCTATCTGCTTCCTTCTATATATTTTGACTGCCGTCTTCAGATCCGTCCAAAAATGTTTAATGATAGTGTTTGCAATATCTTGCGCAAGCTTAGTGGTGCTGGAATTCAGTTTGGGCTTTTCAGTACCAGCGGCGACATATTTGTTGTAGTCTAGGACCATCACGCAGAGAGCAATTAGAGGGCGACTATAAAGCCCTTAAAATGATGTTACAGGTACAACTTTGTGCAAGTAGAGAAACCTTACTAGTGCGACCGGATATGCGTGGCAAGTTGATCACCATTCGCTGGAACGTTTCAAGCGAGTGTTCGTGGGTTTGGTTGGTGAGATTTTTACCGAGCTTGTGGTCGATATAGCGGGATAGTTCTGTTAGATGTATGGAATCGTAACTGTAAAAATGACCGCCTGTGGCAAATGATGCGATGGGTGTGTATACTGCATGAAACTGCCCAGGCGGTTGTATACTTGCAAATATAAGAAATTGGTGTACCATTCAGATAACAGACTCACAGCATATCACCTGGCAACAGAGTGACCACTTCTACATGCCAATTTTCCTGAATGATATCGCGTTTTTTGTAAAGATCCGTCAGGGTTAGGGCCATGTCTGCGAGAGCGGTGCGAGTTATTGTGTCCTCACAAATTGGTCTCCATAGACCCCATTTTTTCTCGCCAGTTTCTATTTGAATAAAGGTGGCGCCACCGTCTGAGTCATGATGGGGATGTGTCCAATAAGCGGGTCCATGGATCAACGCCCATGAATGGACGGTGAAGTTGTCTGGGTGGACCTTCTCACCGATGGGGCAGTCTACAGTGGTTTGATTCCAGGCGTTAACGATTCCGCTATCAAGGGTGCTACAAATAGGAGTTTAGTGCAAGTGTTTATGATATTACAATACATACCTCAAGGATAGTGGGAGACCCCCTTGTCCAAATCCAACGTCCAGTATACACTGTATCTTATTGGGGTCGTGTATGTTGTCGACGAACTGCGCTAGCGTTGCATGTTGGTGCGGATATGTGAAATATTTCGTGCGTTCTTCAGCGTCTTTTCAGAATTTATTAAACCAATTAGAAGAAAAAATGAATTGAAACAGACTCACCGTGGACGACAACGCGCATCAGGTCAGACATGCCGCGATCTTCCAGATAATCTAGATCGAGCGCTGCGGGCTCGGGTGTAGTGATTTGGCGAATGACGACGGCCTTGTTGACACGAAGTGCTGCAGATATTTCATCGCACAGCTGGCGGCTTTTCAGATGCCAGTCACTGTACTGTAAGTGAATGACGTTCTTTGCCGTCTCGGGGAGAGATTCAGGAAGCGTCGCAAAGTACGATACCGCATTGGCATCATCTTGGCATATATTGATGCCATCCCTCATGATACAGGGTAGCACAGTAGTAGATCCATCAGACCATTCAACGGTCTTTGATTCTCCGTGAACTTGAGAACCAATGATGGAGGTTGCCAAGTCGCGGAAGTGTGGGATAGTGAGAGCAGATAAAGTGGGTGAAGGGAGTGTCGTGTCATTTGGTGGGGAGGGTAATTCAACGACAGGACTAAGATCTTCCGTCATCACCTCAACATCTCGAGTCAGACAGGGACTGGTGGTGGTTGGCACCATTTTGAAGATGTCTATGGTGATATCATCGGATGCAGGGTCAGAAGGTCCAGTGGCATCTGGAGTATTATATGGCCCCGAAGTATCCAAAGGTTCGTCAAAAGATGTGACCTCTTGCCCCAAGAGGGCGGGATCTATGGGGATATCATTGGAAGGGTTGGAAAGTCCAGTGACATCTGGAGTATTGTATGGACCAGATGTATCCAAAGGCTTATCAGAAGCTGTGATCCGACGCCGCTTCTGAGGAGGATGACCATTGCGGTCTGCTCCAGTGGTTTGCCGATTACTTTCCTTTTCTAATTTTTTGCGTGCGCGCCATTCTCGTTTTTTGGCGGTGTTCTGTTCCTTAAGTTGATTGGCCCTCTCTGGGTCGAGTTTCTCATTGGCCAACCACCTTCTTTGCCTCTCGCGCTGTCTGTCCTCAGGAGGAATGTTAACGAGATCGGGGTGGTGAAGCCTTGTCTTCTTGGGCTGATCAAGCTTCGACATACTATTTCACAGAGGAACTTCCTCGTAAAGATAGGATTACGCGTTGTGTAGGTTAGGCGAGGTATAGGCGAAGCTACTTAGTGCGTTGGGGGAAGAAATGAGTTAAGATCGCGTGAATTGTGGGAAATTAGAATTGGACACATGTGTTAGGTAAGAAACCACTTACCAATGCATCTAAGCCATTGATGATGTTGGCTCCAGCCAGCTGTGGACATTTGTGAATGTATCCCATGCGTGCAGCATGCATAGGAATGTGTCGCTTGTGGATCATACTATTTGCAAAAGCTTAGTCACAACACTGGATCATTGCGGCGTCTTGGAACTGTCTTTGAAGTACGGACACTAGTAGACCTTGCAAGTGTTAAGACTTCAGCCTGAGTGATCAGACATCATTTCTTATCTCATTCGCTGGATGCTCTCGCTTGCTTGGTCTCCAGCGAGAACCGCTGTTTGTGACCAGGTAGCCGCAGTGTCAAATTTCGTGATCTCGGATCCCCCATACTCATTGCTTCGCCAGTTTTCATCAAGTATACAATTGCAAGATCGTGTAATGTTTGTCTATTCACATTGCAGTATGGGAGCTACCCCGATATTATCTCTAGTACGCTACTTAAACATGGCGTCCAACATCATCTGATTGGGGATTGAATTTCACCTATTATCCGGACCAGTCAAAATCCACCAACTTGAATTCAGGGGTGCCGTCCCTTTTTACCATAACGTATGTAGTCTGAATGTCGCCATGAACATACCGTTGGTGAAGAGATTAATTTCCGCAGTAAGCGGGTCGTGATAAGGGTGACTCGGAGGATAGGAAAGGTCCCCGAGACAACAGTAATCGTCTGTGATAAATTCCATCACAACCATGTGCCAGCCGCCTGGTAGGTGCTCGAAGCCGTAAAGTGCTGGTGCGAATTTAGGGTTGGTATTTTATCCAGATCAAATAAGTTGTTCTCCAATATATATCTTTCGGCATGACTGGTTGTCAGATCAGTGATGACACAGGTCCTAGGTAATACAGCAGACTGCATGCTCACTGCCAATCAGGCGTATCTGCTGCTGGGAACAAATCTAGAACATATTCTAGTAGAAACTTGCGGTGAGCCTTTCACTCTGGATCAACTTTCTCTGCAGGGAAACTCACCTGGTCCCACATTGTCAATTTTTTTCTTGGTCACACCCTCTTTCACCAGCTTGTCATAACGCTCTGCAACATAAAAGCAGTGCCTTTCATTGGGTACGATGCAACCAACGACGGACGAACTTGATGCAGAGCTTGTTTTCATCGATTGTCTTGGCGAAAAAGATTAGTTTGGTGGCATCCATTTGATGGGAGCGCGTGAAATGACACGCCGCCTATGTGTCGACACAAGCATAAGAATACGGGTATAGAAACACGGGACCTGGAAATTCCGAGTCCAGAAATTGAAGGGGTGGATCAGGAGAAGGTCGTTGTAGCTCTATGGAAAGTCAGACGACCACCCTTGGCAGCACTTTCAAGATGTTCCCACGTACTGTTAGACCCCATTATTATCATTTGGAACTATATGGTCTGAGAGACACCCTCCTCCAGGAGGCTTCTCCCTAGTTTTGCAGGGCTGAGTAGATCTCCCTCGAGAGGATACATGCCAACCCTCCTAGCAGAGGGTGAGTACAGCCTCCTGGATGTTTCTTATCGAGCCTCAACACAGCATCCTCTCCAGATGTCGCCTGACGAGGGTCACTGTTGTCGCCTCCGTATGTCACTGCCCACGATGTTTGGCGAGTGTGATCGCGGATGTCTTTAGGAGGCTCTGGAGTTCATATGTTTTTTTTCTAAATACACCTCCAAAACACAATTTGCACAATCCAAATGTTTTGTTTTCGCTCTTCCTCTCTCATGGAACAAGGCCTACTTCAGATACGAAGGGATGCATTTCCTGGTACTATTGTAGATACACAAGAGCATGGTAGATACGTCAACGGCAAGAACGACAGCAAAAAAGGTCAGAAGCGCAGGCTCCACTGCCACCAACGAAAGGCTCAACCCTCGACGAAGTAGGTGAACGGGGAGACATGGTATATCTACTGCCCCAACCAAGCGCATGGTACGGTTGCAAGACACCATTACTATAAAACAGTCGGGGACAAGATTATATCAGGCACGTCTGCAACACTCACAAGATGACAACCAATGAGAATAACACGCTGAACAGTAGTGACGCGGTGTGCAGAAGTCGGTCTGTGGGAGAGAGAGATAGTTAAGTGTGAATCGTGGACATAGGCTAGGAGATGTGAGAATATGCAGCTGCTAACACAGGTGAGGGGGACAATAAGGCGCAAGGTGATGTGGCAAGGTGACAAAAATGTCGACATCACGCACCACCTGAGAGCAGGACATGGCTGCGGCACCATCAGCATGGGGTAAGCAGGTCAAAAGTCGAGAACACGCACCCATTGAGAACGGGACGTAGTCACGGCACCATCAACATCGTGTTAGCAGGTCACAAGTCGAGAACACGCACCAACTAAGAGCAGGACGCGGCCGAGGCACCATCAGCGTCGGGTAAGCAGGTCAAAAGTCGAGAACACGCACCAACTAAGAGCGGGACGCGGTCACGGCACCATCAGCGTCGTGTCAACAGGTCACAAGTCGAGAACCTCACCTGCACCCGTGCAGGGTTTACCTGCAGGTAGTACAATATAAATATTAAGTTAGAAATATGAAAAAAGGACTTACTAAGACACTGCGAATGGCGGGCAATGACTTCGATCAGCATGGCTCAAGCTTGACGGAGGATCAACACGCTGTGAACAGCAGCTTCAATCAGCATAGCTCGAGTCGAAGGAGGATCGATACACTCATTCACTGCAAACGGCAGGCAACAACTTGGATCAGCGTGGCTCGAGATCGAAGGAGGATCGACAGACTCACCCACTGCAAATGGCAGACAACGACTTCAATCAGCATGGCTCGAGTTGAAGGAGGATCAACAGACTCACTCACTGCAAACGGCGGGGAACAACTTGGATCAGCGTGGCTCGAGCTCGAAGGAGGATCAACAGACTCACTCACTGCGACTCCCCATCCAGAGTCGAGTCTACATGCGCTGCGAGCGAGCGAGAATCAGTGCCGCCTCTCATCCTTTTCTCATCTTCAGCGTCCTGGTGTCGTCCGCAAGTGTTCGTGCCACGTCAGCACTTGCTGGCGTACATTGGGCATTTGCGCATGGTGCTGGTGGTGTTGGACGCACTGTGGTGGTCATTGGTGTTGGTGGTAAGGCCAGCAGCCAGGAATATAGAAACGAGTTAGGTTAGCATGATGAAGCAGCACAAAAATGCATAATATACGCACCTCTCCAGCTTAAAGATGCCCGCAATCCCTCATCGACCTCTAGTAAAAAGACCTAACCTGCTTGGAAAGCGAGTAGCAGGTAGGATAAGAAATGTTCAGGCCAAGAGGTACCTGGTGGAACAGCAACATAGAAGACTAGTCTCACTTGGCACTCACTGATTTCTGGAAACTAACACCAAGCCGGCGAGGAACATGCCCATCGAGCCCATAGTATCTGTACATACTACAGTGTGAAGCTGGTGAGCTCTGTGGAAACGGTGACTTCATTGCACTCACCAGCGGACTCCGCATGCCAATATGCGCGATGTGCTTGTGTGGACGAAAAGCGAGTAGCAGGAGGGTGAGGATAGGTGATCGAGGATGGACCTGGATGGTCGAAGTATGGGTACGGCGGTAGTGCACAAAGGTCATGTGACACGCGCGACGCGACATCGCGAATCATATGAGGAATCACAAGAGCCTGAGGATCACAATGAGAATCACAATGAGAAGGGTCTGGAACTGCGCAACTCTCAAGAGCATCTCACGAGGCTCGTGAGAGGCTTAAGCAGCCAATCAGATGACGAATAAAAGTCCAACCAAAACATGAAACATTGATTATGGACCGTGTGTGGATGATAGCAGCATCTTGGATGGTCCGAAATAACAGTATAGCAGTCTCTACATATAAAGAGACCACCATGAAGCACTATTGTAAGGTAAACGACCCACAACGCTGCACTTTGCACGAAAAGTGCAGTGCAATGGGTCATTTACTTTACATGATTCTACTAACTTGAAGAAGGTTGGACCGAAACTGATCTTATGCTCGCAACTTGACTATCTGCTTCAATTTCTTTGCCGTCCGGCTTTCTGTCGCATACAACGACTGTTCTAGTAGAGACTGTTTACATACTGTAATATTTCAGCTACTAGTAGGAGTTTGCGCAGGTATAAATCATTGTCAAAGTTCCTAGTTATTTCTAAGTACATGAGTACAACAGATTACCGCAAAGATTTATGACCATAAACGACGACTCAAACCATCACCTTCTGGCCCAAGGTCATTTGTTCATGAGCATGCGTGTGGATAAGTCAGAGGGAAACAAGCGGGAGCAGGTACAAATTAAGCCCAGATGCGAACAGACACGGACGACATCAGGAGGACACAGTTCAGCTTCGAGCTTCACAGAAAATCGATGAACAGAGTAGAATGTTTGAATGACGGTGGAGGCTGACAGAGAAGAAGCGTAAAAATGGTGGGCGAGCATAGACTCTAGAAGCAACACAGTGCTCTTGAGCGAGTTTGGAATCTTCAAACGACTTTCAATGTTAGCCTACAGCACATAAGGAGAGCTCACCGCACCTTTAAACGCATCCAGAGAATACATCCCCCATACTTAACTTAACTGTCTCGCTCGCAGAGAGACACGGATCCACATCCTACCCTCCAGACGGCCAGTGAATGATCTCGGCTTGGGCCCACAGCCTGAAGCCAGTCTGTGCACATCACTAATTTGGTGTGGTTGGATGTTGGGATGGCTGGGAGGATGCGAGAGTTGTGCTGCAAGGGACCTGCTAGGTGCACAATTAGATTGGACTTAGCGCCTTACTAATGAATACATACCCGGGTCGCAAAGGAAACTGTCATCGATTTACTGTCCACAATGAACGGTTTGGGTGGACTAGTGCTTCCCTGTGAAACGCAATGGCCTCATCTAAGTCTTGGTCATATCGGTTTACCGTCCACGACTAACGGTTTGGATGAAACGCGAAGTTGATGCGGGGGATGCAGGGGCGCGATCTTCCAGTCGAGGTTTAAAGAGAAAGTGGTTAGGAGGGGGCATAGGTCTAGTACTGTGCGGATATCGAGTGTTGGGATACAGTGGATGTCGAGAAAGAGCAGGCTGGTGCCGTGGGTGCTGAGGAAGGACAGGACATCGGGAACGTCTTCGAGTTTGCTGCCAAACTCGAAGGAGAAGATGCATAGGAGGGGGAAGGTCCAGCCGTTGGCTTGTGTGATGAACTCGGCAGAGTCAGGATGAGCTGCTGGAGATTTGGGAGGTGGAGCTTGACATCTTATGCGCTTCAGGAGGGCAGGAAATAGAATTTGGAGTGGCAGCTGTAAAGAAAGTGTTCGAGCGAGCAGTGACTCATGCAAATATACTATGAATGACGAACCAGACATTATGGCGGAGCTATGCAATCGCTCAGCATGGTGTCAGGACATTCCGACGTTCCTCCTCTCCACCAGTGCCCCATAACTCACATCGCACTTCCTCGACAACCTCGACACCTTCCTCTCCAAGCTCTACCCAAGCCTTGCGATCAGATGGCCTGTCATCAGGACGATCACCATCACTACTTCCACGGTCAGAACGTCGACCACTAGCGCGGCTCTCCATGCTGTGAGTTCTTGTACCAGGACAAAGTGGAGGAGAGGGAGTGCGGCAACGAGAAATTGGGGATGGGGCACCATAATGCACTGAGACCTCGTGTGTCGCATTTTGGAGGATGGTATATGGTGATATGGAGGTTCTGGAGGGTCGGAAGGGCCGGAAGGGCACAGGTGGCTGATTGGTGGTGTCAGAGGGTGCGGCATGACAAGATCTACATGTTTAGGTGGAGGAAAAGGATAAAAATGCAATGAAATACCTGAACCCCCTAATATGTCAAAGGTGGGTAGCATTGGAAGGTAGAGAACTTGACAGACATACCCGGACCAGGTTTGCCGATCCTAAGTGAAGATATGAGCTGCGTGAGGCAGAATGAAGGTGAGGATAACAAAACGGACAACAGTACAAATTGTCGCAGTGAGTTACCAAACTAGGTATGCACAGGACGGGGATGCTGGCGAGGTCGGCGAGGAATTGTAGAGGATGTCCAAAATATCCAGAGGGTCAGGAGAGGGCTGCGAGGCTCGAGGGAGGCGCTGCACGAGCATCCAGGAGGAAGCAATATCATTTAGGTGTGTGCTATATTTAGATCCTCTGCGAGGCCAGGTCTCTCAGACCCACATAACACATCGGCGGTTTCGGAGTTTTGACATGAGCAAGATTTGATTCAAAATGGATTTGATAAATAAAAGATTTTCACTTCAAATTTCGAGTTGAGAATAAGAAGAAATTTAAATGAACAGTGAGATGACAACGCAAAGTGACATATTTTGCCAAACATTTTGAATATTTGGGTTTCAAGCCAGGAAAAATAGCTATTTAATACAGAAAATTTGTATTCAAAGGTAAATTCAAACTTTTGAGCGCAAACAAATGTCGTGCAAAATATTATCTAATGACAAGTATTTTCCCATCATAGTTAAATTCAATTTTTTCTAGCGTTGAAATGTGACAGGGAAAATGCGAAGTTTCATGCATGGGAAAATGACATGGGCATTGGCTGGGCATTCAGTGGGCATTCATCGGGCATTCATGAGGAAATCATTGGGCATTCGGCATAGGGTATGGTAATACACATAGAATAGATCTACGCGGAATCGTGAACAGTGGGAAATCGGAGTCGATCACAATTACAAACGAGAAAGGTCGTCTCTCTAAGGAGGACATTGAGGACATGGTCCGCAAGGCTGAAATTTTTGCCTCAGAGGATGAAGCTAACCGCAAGAGAATCGAGTCCCTCAATGCTCTTCGTCTACGGACTCAAGTCACAACTTGGTAACCAGACAGGCCTTGGCGGTAAGATCGATGACGATGATAAGAAGACAATCCTCGCAGCTATCAAGTACAGAGTGGATTGTTAGAACCGTGATGAAACTACAATTGACCTGTAAGTACATTGCGATAATGGTATTGTGAGAGCAAATTGAGGAGCTTTTATAAAACTCTATATGTTGCGATACTCGAAGGCAGGGCTTCCAGGCTCGGAAGACTCTATGATGGTGCGCGTAAATCATGGGCTCTCTCTTTGTGATGCCTCGTCAACGGAAAAGATTTCCACATCTTCCAAGCTCAAAGACTTCTTCAGGTATGGCAGCAAATTCTTTAAAATCTCAGACTCCGAGAACAACAGGGTTCTCAGGAACGCAGCATCGACACCAATTTCAGACATTCGTTTCTGCGTTTCGAGATGAGATGGGCGAATAAAGACGGTGATCATATGTACTTACCTTGAACTGCCTGAATGAATGGCATAGCTGCGCTTGTCTTTGATTAACCCTTTCTCTGTCAGGATATCACGAACTTTCGCGTCGTCTACCTTATCGTCTGGGCTCGAATATGAATCCTTGACAGCCTGCACACACGTCTCCTGCCACTCAGGGAACTTGGTCGCAACATAAATCCGGACGGCCTTGGGTTTCTTGGGGTCGAACAACGCATCTTCCCCGCCCTTGCCTTTCTTGCCCTTCTGCAACCTCTTCAACAACGTAATCTCAGCATCACGGATCGTCTTCAGTGTTCCACGCATGTACACACCAGTCTCAATGATTGATCTGTCCGCAGTGCTGGACGGAACAAGGCTCCTTTAACAACTCCATCCAGATATGCTCCGCAAAGTGTGGAGCAAAAGGCGTGATCATCAAGACAACACAGTTGCGACCCTACGTCGTTCAAGTCGAAATCCAGATGATACTTATTGAAAACATAGATAGTCTGTTGATGGAGTTGATATTTTCCGCGTTTACAGTGAGAATATGACTTGCCTGGTCATGGGAACCCACCAGCTCACGAACATTGTCGGTACGTAAACGCGTACCATCCAAAAGGTAAGCTAAGGGTGGCCTCCTGATTCAAGAATGCCTCTAAGCTCCCTCACCTGTAAGACAACCGTCAGTGCGTATAAAACTGGGCTTGGGATAGACACGCCTCTCAATGTCTCGTAAGTAAGCACTGACCTGTTGTTTGAAGCAAGTGTTAAGGGTCTAAGATACCGAAAATTCTGGTGCAATTTACCTGATATAATTCGTTGTCTTCCGCACGACATATCTGAATCATTGCACAAGGAACACAGCTCCACAAGTCCGTGCGGGTCGCGCTGTGATGAGAGGCCTTGACCAGCTGCAACTTCAGGCGCAAGATCTGCGGTGGTGCCATCGGTAACCATAGGTGCGCATTGGGGTTGTGGACCGTGAGTAACTTAGCTCGGGGTGGGACACAACTTGAACTTCGGGTGGAGCTGCTGGGAGGAATACCTGCGTATGAATTCATGTTGGGCGACTCTCTGGGTCAAGTTACGTGCTGATGAAACTACAAAGTATTGTGTGGTGGCACTGCCAAACCCAGGAGGTGCCAGAATATTTTCCAACGCCTCTCAATTATGATCTTGAGTTGAAAGCGACTGAAATGGGAGACTGAGCAGAGGAAGATCCAAGAGGAAGAGCGACGGCGACAAGAGGAGGAGCATAGAAGAGTCGAGGCCGAACTGCACAAGGCAGAAGAAGCTAGACAGAAGCAAGAAGAAGAGGATCAAATCAGGCGCGAGGAGGAGGCACGTCGGAGGGCTGAAGAGGAACCACATCAGAGGCTTGAAGCTGCTTCGCTGCGCCAGGTGAATATAAACATGGGCAGCGCAGAGGCCATGTTAAGGTGTGAAAGTGACGAGAATTGCGAGCTTGACCTGAATGTAAGAAGCTTGAGCGTCTTGATGTGAGAGTGTGACACTGCGTCATGAAGTGACTTCAATGCTAACTTCATTGATTCAGCTATCATAATCAAACGCATAATCAAATGCATTCATCTTACCACAACACGCATTCATCTTACCAACAATGATGGCTGAGGCGCACGAAAACGTAAGTCATCAGTAGCCTAATCAGGTGCAAGATCTGAAGCGTTTCTGCAGGGAGTTGACATCAATCAAGACAATAATGAGATGGAGGAGCAGGTTGGGGCAGAGGCGCAGGCCGGGGCAGAGGTGCAGGGTAGGCTAGAGGTGCAGGCTGGGGACCTCGAGCATGGCGAGACTTTTACAGTAACACAATCCGCGATAGTAAGTCTGTTGCACATCTCCATTAGCAAATTCTAATATATCTAGGCGTTATGGGACTACGCACAGGAGATCGCACAAGACAATACGGAGTTCGCACAAGCTCATCCACAGGCGCCACGCCCCGTTCACTTGCCCATCCAGATGTCGCGCTGCGACAAATGCCTCCTTGGATTGATGGTGGAGGATAGGCGCGAGGCAGTGATTCGGCTATGGGAGGAATTGAATGAGATCGAGCACCTGTTGGGGTTAGAGCACATTTAGGGAGGAGCGCGTCACATTAGGTTGTATAGTAGATATTCTACTATACATCATGCGTCAATCCTGGCACTAGGACTATTTCTACATGGTATTTCCGTCCTTCGTGTAGTTGCTCCATTTCTTGAAGTAGCTCTTGAGGTGCTCGAATAGCTTCAGGTTCGAGGGGATATGTATTGATGTGAGCCACGGTTGCCACATATGCAAGAATAGTACATACCTTGTAAAAAAATCCTTACCATCGCCCATGGGCACTGAGCGCATGCAAAGAACATATTAACTGACTTGTTGCTCGCTTTGTACATACCAAGATACAGTTATAAATAAGAACTTTCGACACTTTCGACGGTACAGTACAGTATAGTACAGGATTTGGCTCTCAGCGCCCACTCAGTAAGTATCACACACAAATTATAGGGAACGCCCAGAACTATGCAAATCCACACACAATTCGACATCAGCAGCAGCAATTCTGCGCATAATACCACGAAGATATTCGGCAGTAACGCTAGAGTGACCCCGCATGCTAACGTGTTTGACTCCAGGAAAAGCTTCAATCCACGCTGCAGATAACACCTGTGCTATGATCAATATTAAATAGCACTTGCTTGAACCAACACATACCAATGGATCTCCTGCAGATGATGATCCTGCAACATCTGAGTCAATCGCCAAGTGTCTGACGCAGACTGCTGAATGGGTGCCTGTCCAAATCATTGCTGAAAGGGAATCATTTTGTGGAGGTAGGGAAACGAGGAGATATCCAATGCTGGCACAATGACCGACACATTGTAAAATGGTGGTAATGTAGTTGGGCGATGCGTCATGAGCCTGCAATGAAAGTGTAAGACAGGCGAGGGCGGGTGGTTCACGGAGTCTCAGAAGGACTGGGAGGACGTGGGTCAAGGGCCCATCTAGTGTAGTGATAGATAGCATCAGATGCGTGGTGATTCGATTGGTCCTCCAAAGACCACCAGGTCGCGGAACGACACTGAGGTTACTGATAGCAGGGTGGCGGGCCAGAAAATGAATGAGCATGGATGGTGCACAGTCAGCGTCAACTCGGAGTTTGACGAGCGTTGGGATGAACAAGTACCGCAAGAGCTGGTCCCAGTGTGCAGAGCTGAGGTTGACGTGGCTAAGTTGAAGCTTCTCTAAACGAGAACAATGGATGGTCTGGATCGTGAAAGGAAGGAACTTTGAGGAAAACAACGCCCCCGAGGACGCCTCAAAGGCTTTGAGGTGATTCATGCCTGCGCGCCCTTGAAGTCGGGTTAGGCTAGCGACGGCCGATGAGCCAACCCGAAGGCAAAATCCCATGCACGTCAATTCTTCGCAGCCAGAGGCACGGATGCTCTCGAGGAATGTAATGATCTGAGGGAGAATCGGCGAAACGAGAATGTCAAAATTCCAGAAAAGCGTGATGTATTGTATCGATTTGTGAGGGACGGATTGAAGGAAGTGAGAGAATGCGGATAGCTGTGGGGCCCGCAATTCGGAAGTCCAACCAACACAACATCATACGTGGCGGGCGGAAGTTATCCATCCGTATCCAAGTAGACAATATGTCAAAGTTGTGCGAATCTACATGTATATGAAACAAATCCTTTGGGGAAGTAGGAAAGTTTCGGTTGGCGAAAAAGAGTGGACCAGCAATTTCTCTCAACAGGGAACAGACTTGCGCAGTGTGACAGCATATCTTGCGCTCCTAGAAGAGCAACAATAAGGACGAGGATTTCAGCCGGCAGTGACCAAATGGACGCCTTGGTATTACAAGGCTCATAGAATTTTACGCGCTTGATTGAAAAGGGATCAAGTTCAGTGTCCGCTTTACGCTTCAAGAAGATGTCAGACTATAGTCTGAAATCAGTAGAGCCCAACATATTCGAGTAGCTTTTTCCATACCGCCTCCCTGTACAAACCCTTGGCTGCGGGGCTTGTAAAGTCGGTGTTGTGACGATTTATAATCTTGGGTTGTAACTTTGTAGAAACAACTTGGTGTATGTCGCCCGTGGAATAGGATTCTAGGATACACCGTTTTCGATGGGATACTGAACGATCAAAGTCGACAGTACGGGATCCTGTCTTGCTTGTTTGGATAACAGAGTCCTGCTCACTAGTGCTGAGATCCTTCAGAATGACACTTAGCTAGAGCGAACGCATTATGTCTATGAAGAGCCTTACCGTGCCAGAGGTAGCAATCATCTAAAAATTTGTGTAAGCAACGACGAACAGAGGAATCAATATGAGGAGCGGACTTCACGAAAAACAGGTTGTCGACTAGAGTTGTGACTTAGCGAATTTCCCATCGCAAAAGTTGAAAGGAGGGATGAATATGACTTGACAATCTACGCCTGCTTTAAATTGCTCAAAAAAAAAAGGCTTATTGTCTGGTCCGGTCCTGGAAGGGGTCCATAGCGTAAGGTTTAATAATTGCAGAAGGACAACAAGAAAGATTTCATTAACGGCAGAGTGGGATACCCCAGAGATTGAATTACTTGGAGAGGGAATAACCAGAAGATTTTGACGATGATCTTAACCTTGGATCCTGGTTGATACGATACCGAAGTGAGTAGGAAATACAATTGAAACGTGCCCAAATGACTGTCAAAGCCTGGTTTAAAAGTCACACGAAAGCTGAGGTCACACAACTTACTCATGCCGTCGACATCAACATCACCTCGCAGCAAATCCACTGCAGATTGTCGCAAACGCTACAATCCATATATGCGACCCTCGCATCACATCGGCGCATCAAGAAAGGCGGGTGTAGCCCCAGTCACAGCACCTCTGACGAGGGGGTTTGCCATGTATTTTCAGGAATACGAGGTTCGCCTAGAACAGGATGCAGTAAGTATAGATAAAAACTCGTAATCGAATACTCACTCAAGAACCCTTCCGAAACTACTTTCCCAGGTGTGGATGGGATCCGCCATGAAGGTTGATGAACCCGATTCACTCAGCGAGTCATCGGGAAGTGCGCAAGTAGTAGATGTTCCCGTTCCCATCACAAGCCTTGATGCAACCGACGTTAGTAACGTGATTGCGCTGAAAGGCTCATTGACTGATGGTACGGTTTAAGTTTGGCCTCACAGTATTTCAGGCGCCAATCTCGGCCAATCTTGGCATTGACATCAGCAGCAATCAAGCTGGGGGACATGTGTCTTTAAAGAAAGGCAAACTTATTCGCGGCGTACAGAAGACGATCATCAAATATGTTGAGCGTCATTGTAAAGTAGGCCATCCAACTACCGACCTCGTGTGCGAGCGCATCAATACAGCGCTGGAGGGCGCGTTACTGGGTATGGAGATGGACGACATTATTGTGCCCAGGCGTGATTCCAAAGGTGAAGAGAACCATGAAACACGCGGCCACAAACAAGATGTAAGGCGGTGAACTGGCGTCGCAGTAATCTCCATTAATTATTTTCGCTAGAGGATTCCTGTTAATGACAATGACAATGATCCCGCATGCAGCATACCATGTATGATATACAGATTGTTTCCTTTCGGAACAATTCTAAGGGCGAAATCAGAACATGTGGAATTAAGTTGCAGGCCAGGTACAGTTGACAAACATCGAACTAGTGACGTCCAATAACATGCCCTAGGCTCCCCTGTTGGAATGCCAGGAGGATATCCAGCTTCATTGTGAGATGTTGTCTTAAACGATTGCGCACAAAACGTACCAAGTCCGCTGTACGGACATTTGATCCAGCAGTGGCGTTGTCTGGGCCCTGTGATACCCTCGTAGATAACGATGTCGGCAATATCATACTGCTCACTCATTATTAATTCTGATGCGCTCCGACAGAAGGGGCGCGAGTTTCAAGTTCGCACTTTATTTCATATATGGTAATCGAAAAGAAAGCTCCGAGTCAGCAAGGTCACACCTATATAGAGAATAACTCACACATTTGAACTCCGCTGGAATTGGGAGGGAGCGCCCACCGAAAAGTGTCAGAGGGCGCATTGCGATATCATAGGTACAGGGTGTGATGTACAGGGTACAGGGTACAATGTCAAGTCGTACAAGGTACAAGGTCATTTGAGTAATACAAAAAAGAAAACGGCCAGGAATCAGCTATCATGTGTCACCTGCGTGCAACCATGATTTCAAGCCTCTGGAACTTTGTATTAGATACATTGAATGATGTACATTGGCCGCTTAACCACGATGGATTGTAGAATGCCCTAGGTAGAGCTATGACTGCTGGCCGAGCAGACTCCCGCTTAGCGTTGTGAAGACGCTTGGCAGGCTTGCTTCCCCTTGGAGTGAAGATAGCTGCGCCCGCGAGACGCTGTTCGTCAATAATCTGCATCTCTTGGCCGAAATTGGCTCTCCATGGCATGGTTTTCAACCGAAAAACTGGAAGCTCGCAGTCTTCAGTCTCACTTTCATCAGAACTCATGCCATCTTTACCGAGTGTCTCCACGATGGAGTTCAAATACGCCCATACAGGTAGGTCCTCCTTTCCAGTTGCTTTCCTGTCACTGAGTAGGGCCGACGTGACCTTTTGGCGAGTTTCGAACTTCTACGGAGCAAATTAACATTCGTTCAGGGACAAACATAACGACTCACTGTTGTCCTGCGGGACAGAACTCTAGCCATCCGCAATCGCTCGTTCGTGTAGTCTACCAGACGATCACCCACTTGCTGCATAGTCTCGTGAGTACCGCTGCTGGAGATATGAGGACGGGCTCTTCTCCAGCACTTCCGGCATTGATCAAATTTGTTTGTAATGTCTTTTCTGATTGACTGCGGGGACCGCACGGTCCAATTGCTCCTCTGCTGCATGGTCATGTACAGGGAGCAAAGGGTATCAACGACCTGTCGGTTCCAATCCGACTTGTGCGTGGTTGTCATATCCCACTGCAGGGCAAGTGGATCGGGACCAGGACCCATGCCACCCGTGAAACACGAGACAACTTCATGCGATGCTCCCTCATAAAGCATGTACTCATCATCTTTCGTGAGATGGAATACCTCTTTGAATAACTCCCGCACGTTCGCCTGATATTTCATTAGCAACGCCGTTTGAAAGAGCTAACCACGCACCTTGTTCTCTCGATGCTGGGAGTCAGTGAAAAATTCGATAGGAGATTCAGGGACTTTACGTCTCGAGCGAGGGGATGTTGTCCGTTGAATCTGAAGAGCCTTTGCAAGCGCCTCAGCGAGCATTCCGACCGTGGCGTTTTCGATCGGAACATCAGCTAATACCGAAGTCAAGAGACGTTCAGCATTGCCAGAGCCAGAAGTCTGAGGTTCATCATCTACAAGAGATTCTGATTGTACATCAGGAATCTGGGAAATTATGGGTGCGATTAGATATATAAAAGCACATAGACATTGGCTTACTAGCGAAAACCCGATGATGTTAGTGCATGTAGCAACAGGTCTTTTGCCTACAAGATGACGCCATAAAGGTAACGCAGGTGTGTCAACGTTTGACTGTCGGATATGGTTCTACGAAAATGTCAGGGCTCGTCACACTGACACTTTTAAAACTTACATCCAATGAAGCAATTTTAGAGCCATACTCAGCGGCCAGGCGGGCTAATTCCCTTTCTTTCTCGGCCAACTCTTTCTCTCTCGCTACAAGACTCTCGCGTTGATGGAAGGCATCTTTCTCTGCCAATAAATTATCTCGTTCCACGCAGTGCGGTACATTGTGCCTCTTCAAAATCAAGTGCCAGCCGGTTCTGTCAAAGAAAGTCACAACAGTCCAACATGCAGCATAGACGTTCTACCTGCATCACCGTAACCTCATTGTTATGCTGCTGTTCTAATGAGGTAAGAGCCTGAACTTTCTCGCGCTCGAGGTTTGCATTCCTTTCACGATACTGCCCAATGACGGACTGCATTTCCATCTCGCGTGAATGGGCATCAGTCTGGAAGCGGGTGAGGCATGGCCTTTTATTATGCAAATTGATATCTTACCTGCATGTGACGCTTTCGGAGCAAAAGCTCATGGTGGCTATAACGTAGCTCACGCACATCACTGCGCAGTCCGGATGACTGATCGATTTCCTTCAGAATAACTTTAGTAGGCTAAATACACGTGAGCTGAGATGTCAAGAAAGGTATAAAAAAGCTGACACGTTGATCATCTTCCTCTCTCATCCTACGGTTAGTCCCCCAAGGGTTATATTCATATTCTGCCATCGTGAAGTCCTCACCGAGCGAGGTAGGCTCGAGCGGGTAAGTGCGGATCGTCACACAGCTGCTAGCAGGCTGGGTTACGGGTGGATATGTGTGCATGGGATGAAGCTCCTGGAGTGGGTGAGACTCGCCAGCGAAATCGGTTGCATCTTCATCATGTGAGGAAAGAAAAGCCATCAGGCGGTACATCCTATGAGATTCATTCAGCATTAGCGCAATTTATTTGAAAAGAACACTCACCTGAATGAGGGATCTAACCAGATAGAAATGGGCCTATGACAACAAATAGGCCTAATATCCGGTATCACGGAGGTTCTAAAGGGTTTAAGTGTCACTACCTTGTTATTTGGGACGCGAATTTCGAACCCACTCGGTTGATCAAATCAAACTATTTCAGATATTGTTCCATCAGACTAAGTGAACCCGATAACTATTTTTTCTTCGCCAGTTTTTGTCGCTCCTTAGCGGAGATATTTTTCAGTTGCATCTGAACTAGATCTCCCACCGGCCAACACCCTACATAATCATGTAATTCTGGAAACTGGGCGACAGCCTCGATATGAAGTTAGACAAAAACATCTGAAGACACTACAGACGTACATCTCTCTCAACAGAGCTTAATGCAGTTAATGACTGGTTTGTCTTGCTCTTGCTAGTGTCAGCAATGCTTCTCGATCAACCGGTGGACATGCCCCTAACGACGGAATGAATATGAGATTAGACCACAGGACAAGGACCAACTTTTAACTTCTTGAAGCGATCAGCATCCCAGTTGAGTGACTTTTCCAAGTTATATCCTCCACGACCCGGACGCCCTGCCTCACCCTCTGGTTTGGGAATTTTGGATTCATTTGAGTCCGTTGATAAGATAGACGAATACATCGACATCTTTTCTAGCTCGCCATTCTGGTCTGCCAAAAAAGAGACCGACTTGGTAACTTTGGGAGTAGGAGCGCGAGAAGGGATGGGTGAAGTTACACGAAACGACGTAGTTGAGAAGACGCGTGATGGAGTAGGGAAACGTCCCCGGAGTGTATGGGTCGAAAACGATATCTCTTCTTGTGGAGAATCAAGACGAACGATGGTGTTGGATAAAGAATCTCTGTGTGATATGTCAGTGATGGAATTGGCTGTGGAGGACCATCTGCCTGGTAGAACGCAGGGACAGGCGTAGATTTATGAACCATGATAGACTGTGTACTGTACACGAGCTGGATTTAATGATGGTTTGATTGGAAGAACCGAATGTACCATGGCGTCTGGAAACTCGACTAATCGGGACACAAGTGCCAGTGCCCGCTGGGGAACAAGGTTACCAGAGTGATGAGAGTGATGTCGTAACAGATTATCTATTGTTGTCGCCAACAGTATGTCGTCTGACTATCTAATTGTATGCATAATTAGTATTAAGGCCCCACAGATAAGTGAGACTGACC
The DNA here is from genome assembly GCA_016628085.1 of Suillus occidentalis. Classification (NCBI taxonomy): domain Eukaryota; kingdom Fungi; phylum Basidiomycota; class Agaricomycetes; order Boletales; family Suillaceae; genus Suillus; species Suillus occidentalis. The sequence continues at coordinate 19,763 of JABBWB010000147.1, forward strand.
CTACATCGTAAGCCCATGTTTTTCCTACCCACCAAATATTGCAAGGAATATTGTCTCGAGGGGCGTCTCGTCGGACACAAGAACGCGATCAATTGTTTGGCTGTCTCAAGGAATGGCAGTCTGCTGGCAAGCGGTGGTAAGTTGTATGTGTGACAGTCCCATAGATCAACTCACTTCAAAGTAGGCTCAGACGGCATGAGAATTTGGGATCTCAAACGGCGACTTCAGCTCCCTTCCCCACGCCAAAACGTGGCCATTCGAAATCCAGCCAATCCCATGACGTGCGTCTGTTGGATCACCCGCCAGGAGGCGACACGCGAAACATTGTGTTATGGCACAGGATTGGGATTTATCGGTATTTGGCAACAACAGGGCGAAGGTATGGAGGACTTTGACGCCAAAGTGTCAAGAAGAATTGGCACAGGTAAAGAGATCATGTGCCTTACCTATGATCACGCCGGGAACGACACTCGTATTGCGACTGGGACACGGGACAAACGTGTTCAAGTTTGGTCGTTTGACTTCAAAGGACCGTTAATTCCAATCTTCAGCATTGAACTATCTACCACAATCCCGCGCACGATAAACTTCAATCGCACTGCAAGTCGAGATTTGTTAGTCTTCGGAATGTATGACGGAGAGGTGTACGTCAACGTAACGATCCTCACGGATAATTCTGACATACCTTGTAGCCATGCGCTTCGAGGTACAGATGGATTTATTATCGCTACAAGCAATGCTGGACCCCTGATGTGAGTGATTTTGTCGCAGAATATCAGCATTCCTTACCATTTACTCCAAGCGGGCACGCTTCCGTGGACATCGCTCAAACATTGTTTCTCATCGACAATGTCGTTAATGGATTTAGCTTGCACCGACTGGACGACGCAGCATGCATCCGAACCTATAATACTAACCCTGTCAAAACATTTCCGAAGCAAGTAGTGTTTGGCGAAAAGACTGACATAGTAGTTGGTGGCAGCGACGCAGGTGTGGTGTATGTTTTCGACAAAAACGAAGGAACCCTTAAGCAAGTGTTAAGGCATGCCGATAAGACGAGAGTACAGACCGTTACTGTGCGGCATTTTCATTCTTGGTTTGTAAGCGTCTAACAGACCGCAAGACCTATGACGGGACTTACCATAGCATAATTGTTGGGGCAACAGTCTCAGAACGACACAGAGCCGATGATCTCCATCTGGAGCCGCCGACGGGACGGTCTTGAAACACCACGTCCGATTGGGAGGGCGCTCAAACATTTTGTGCGAGGAATTGTGCAGTTGGTTATCGCAATGGCACTGCTTGCATATGTTAGCTATGTCGTACGTCATATTTCGTGTCAGGCTGTAATGAATGACTTACCTGATAATGCAGTGTGTTACAATGAACACGCCGATCTCATTTGAGCCTCTGGGAAGTATTTGGCGAAACTTGGCTCGACCACATGAGCCCACAAATGATGACATCCATGTTTGGGTGGAGCAGTACATTGAACACCGAGGGGTGGTGGTAGGAACTTCAGATGAAAATAGGAGACGTACTGACCAAGGAAAGACCAGAACGCCAAACATTGAGATGGCATGTAGCGATGAGTCACAGGCCGTGATTTTTCTTGGTACTTAGTACGGAGTCACTGTGATAGATATCTTCAATAACGAAATCAAGTTGTGCACACAGGTGTGAATTACCATTATCTTTGAGTGGGCAACTTGAAGGTGTCAGGTCCAAATTTCAGCACGCAGTGATTAGATGACTTTCGTTTTCTCAAAAAAGCCACTAATTCCATGGTAGATTATAACTATGCGAAACATAAGCTATACCAAACACTGCAAGTAAACTAACAGACGTCCGAAAAAAAGAAAGACAGAATGGGGGACAGACATTATATAGTGAACGACTGCACATTCAAACTCCGTCAGGGATCTTACCAGCGCCCACTCGAGGAATGCTTACATAACTCAACTGAGTTTCAATTGTGAAGTCATTCTCTATATCATGGCGTTCTTGCCAAAATTATGACTTCTCCGACTCCTCTAGAACTACATTGAATACATAGATTAGCTATAGCTACGGCCCTCCAGGCATCCCTTCCTCATCAATAATGTTTTGCTTTAATGTCCTCCCATTAATATTTACATAGATTAGCTATAGTAGCCTGTAGTGGGCATAATCAATCGTTAAAATGTTTACTCGCACACTCAGTGCGTTCCCGTAAATGTTAGTGCGGGGCAATAGGAATGTTGTGTTTGTGTCCGACATCCACAAATTTGCCGAATTTCCATAATCACGGTAAGTCCACATTAAGTCGTTCACTACAAATACTGACCTCTCGCAACTAGATAGTTTCTTTCCGCTACCACCACCTCGATACGACATAGCTATTTTTCAATAGATTTACAGTAGACTTACCGTACAAACCGATTCAATACAGTGCGTGACATCTTCAATTCACTATGTCAATGTTGTAACTAAAATTCTGTATTTACACAGAATGTCCAAACGCGCCATGGCTACATTGGATGATGACGCACCTACCGCAAAACGCATCAGAATCGATGAAGGTGAGTAATAATACAATCATGCTCATCCATTATTCAAGCATATCACAGGAAGCCGGATAGCACCACTGGCAGATGAGCGGGCATGGAGAATTTTGGAAGAATTTCTTACTACCGACATGACATACCCACAAATGGAGGCGACCTTTCTATCGTACCTCGGCAATCGATACTCTGAAGACGATTGGAAGGAATCCCGAGACACGTTGTTTTCCGGTGACGGGGATGACATGGTCGCCTTAGACAACCTTCGCATTGTAAAGGCGAAGCATATTCCTCCTGCTTTGCCTGCACACAAATCTCCTGTTACGGACAGGCAATTGTCTATGGCGCCCGTTCGACCTTTGCGGAGACCAACCAAAGTAAGTGAAATATTGACACAATTTTATGTATTTCTCCTAAACGCTAGACAGCAAAGGAAGTTCAAAAACCCCTACCTCGATCTGGATGCTGAGGAGGAGGAGGAGGAGGAGGAGGAGGAGGAGACGATATTGATAACGATAACGACGGCCCCTCTGAGTCGCCCAAGGTGACACGCTTGCCAGGATCTTCGTCGGCTGCTAGGTTCGCCACAGTCATTAATCACCTCGCGAGCAAATTCGAGGACACGAAGAGCAACTCATCGCAAAAACAACAGCCTCAGCCTCTTCCCTCCTCGATGTCTGATTTGATCACTTCGTCTTCATCTCGAACGCAAGACGGGAGAATGTACCTTCTTCATGTCCAACGTAAGTTTTTCTGATGACGTAGTTTATCATCTATCACTAATCAATCACAGGGAGCGTCACAGACTATATTGCTGAACACCTCCAAAAGAAGAATTTTCGCATTGTGGTGTCAGCTTGGGTAGCAGGCCAAGTGTACGTCAGTGGCGGACAGCCCTAAAACCATCGCCGAATCTCTTTCTTCCTCATTGTATCCTCGCCGTCAAACAATATGTCCAGTATATCGGATGAAGAGCGTGGAGCAGTCGAACGGTCTCTGAGAAAATTCCCTTGCCCAGCGTGGGTGAGGGTCAAGCATGGCAAGTACAAGGGTGACATAGCTCAAGTATTCGATTCCGACTTGCCGAACGATTTCATCGCGGTCCTAGTTCCCCCACGGGAGTTCCCTTATTCTATGCCTAGTGGATCTCGATCACTACTCGAACTGATCCCGCCTTCCGACCGGGGATGCTGTCTCCGATATTCAGCGCGGTGCAGAAGTTGTGGGATGCCAGTACAAAGGAGAAAGATATTATATGGGCCTCCTACTGAAGAATGTCCGCCGTGATTGCCTAGAACGTGTCATCTGCCCTCATGCTGACGACATTAAACTCCACCTGCAATCGGGGTGGAACCAATCCTTCCTCAAGGCAACCGTGGTTGCGTTTTCCATGCAGTTCTTGCGCGTAGGCGATTGGGCCAGGATTGTTAAAGGAGACATTAGCTCAACAATCGGTCAGGTCCTCTCGACTGACCTTCCTGCTGGTTCTGTCACCTGTTAGAGTTGATCTTGAGTGGCCGCCAAGAGGAGACCGACGTCCGATTAGGAGGACATAAAGTGTGTGTTCCATATCGGCGACACAGTTCGAGTGGTAGCAGGCCCGTATTTGGGTGTGGAAGGGTACATCATTCAAATGGAAGATGATGTATTTCGTCTTTGTCAAAACGTCTCGAAGGAAGAGGTGTGTCTTTTTTCAGTTGGACATCGTGCAAAATCATCTGATACACAGGTATAGGTGGAAGTTTCGAAGCACTATCTAGACCGCCGCCCTCTGAGTCACACGGTGCAAGCATGGCTGCCAACACAGCAACTTTTTGAGCCTCCCCCCGATGATGAATCCATCCAAATAGGAGATCAAATAGAAGTACTTGTGGGGCAGCACATGGGGAAAACTGGTACCGTGCGCTGGCTCCCCAAAGCATCAAATGATCTATGGTTTCAAGATGGGTCTCTAAGTATTCCAGTTCCTATTGCGGCTGTTCGGCGGATCCCCAACCTCCAAACACTGCCGGTATACGCAAGACAGGGGTTATGACGTCAAGCCCGGAGATGTTGTGAAAGTTGTCCGTGGGCCAGAGTATCCAACGAAAGGCGTCGTGCGAAGTGTCGACTTTATAAGTGCTCACTTGACTGTGCTTTCTGAGATTGACCACTCACTGGTTAGCACTCACTCTCCTTGGTCCTATGCATGCCCTGACTTCTGACAGGTTAACGTTCCCATCGGATTCGTCATCAAAATACAAAACGCTAGCTTAGATTCTTTCAAAAAGGATATCGGGCAGGAAGTTTTTATCGTTAGGGGTGACCGTAAGGGCTACCGAGCTACATTGCATAGCTTCAACTCCAAGGAATGCACCGTTGCCTTGCATGGGCAGCAGCGCACCACTATGGAACTCAAGGACATTGTTACCAGGTAAGACATGCGCATATATTTGCTGGTGGATTGGTTTCATAGATATCTAGGTACGGAATGAGGTTGAACGGTGCTTATGCTTGAAGGAACCGATATGATATCTTTCTGCGAGATGCGGCGGAAATCGTACTTTGGCACCGCAACCTCGAGCGTTACTCCCCCTCCTGAAAAGGTTTCCTCAAGCTCATCAGCTTCCATTGATCCTAGTGTGCCGTCTTCTGCGTGGACCTTCGTGGACTGCTAGCCCTGAGGATTTTAACACGGCCAACAACTCTTCGTCTACCATTAATTCCCCAAAGCCTGCTGAACCCGATCCCCTGGTCTGTTGATATCAACGACATGACGGAAGAACTCAAAGAGAGTGAGTCCTTCCATAGAGCCATCATAGGATTGCCTGCTTATTTCATTATAGGTCCACTAGCTTGGTTAATGAACAAAGAATTCTCGTCCAAATTCACCACTTATCACGCAATGTTGAAAGTCTCGCCCTCCTTCATGGGAGGCAGGCTACATAATCGATTTGTGTTGACGGCCTGTCCTGACCCTTTCCTCGGTCAGAATGGACCTGCCCCTGAAGGCTGTGTTGCGGTGTTCTGTTCATCGAATGGCACAGGCGCTGCAATGCAGCATTATCATATATCTGCCATGGATCTGAGTCCAGCCCCCCCGCGCAAAAAGAATCAACAATGTATTATTCTGGACGGAAGTCATCGCGGTTCTATCGTCAATATAGCCAAGTGCTACCTCAAAAAGAACACAGTAGATATCATAATCGCTCCGTCGACGTTAGTCAATTTGCGTTTTGATCAGATTTGCCTTGTAGAGCAGTCACACATGTAATACTACCGTACCCACCACTACACCACTATAGTACTGTGTCATTACCTTACCAATGACATACTGAATGCCCTGTACCACTGTGTCTTGCTGACTTGCTCTAGATTCCGTCCACGTTCCAGCACGCTGATGGAGTCAGATGATTTCTTAAGCCCTGTACCAACTTCTCCGCATAGAGGACGCGTCAGCGGAATTCATTTGTCTCGCACGCTGGTGAGTCGGGGTTGAACGTTGATCCTCTTGCGTCACACAAAGATCTAATATCATCTCAGCGTCATGGTGATTTCGGTGTGGAGCGACTGGGTTCGGTAGCGATGCTGAACTTCCATCGCCTCATCTATCGCGCTCCTGAGGTTGCATGGAACACTACTCCAAGTCATCTCCTGTGGATTAAGGGATACATCACTCACAATGTCAGGTTTGCCAGGGATGAAGATACGTCATGTTTGAGCTAATTTTAGAGTCCCCTCGGGAATATCCGATACCATATGACTCATTCACTATATAAGCTCGAAGCGACCACCTTTTTTCTGTTTCTTCCCACTTGCATCGAATTATACGGGACGTACGGCCCGAACTTTTACTATTACCTGTTCATTATATCATTGCAGTACCCCATACCTCGGCCTTATACGCCCCATACCTTTACCGAACACTGTACATACATACTTATCATTTTATTTACGAAGACCATGCTCCTTGCGGCACATGACGCAGAGGTGGTGGCTGCTAATGATACCACTGCTGCGCAACTGATGATCCCGCACAACTCGGACTCGGAGGTCCCTCACCTATCACCCTCTATAGTCGACACTCCCATCAAACAGGATAGTACCACGATGTTGCCGTTCACAACTTATACACTGATGCCGGGTTCAACACACTCAACGCCATGGGCCGCGAGATGAAAAGTCATATCGTTGGCCCTGATGCCACCCGAGGAATTTCTTCGGATGTTCCTACCGATTTCACAGATACCCCATTATGACGATTCGAGTTTCACTTCGGCCTTCAATGCTGGCATATTCAAGAGCACAATCGCTGCTCCGGATGAGCAGCGTGCTTATAAACCATTCGTGAGTGTCTCTGCACCTGTGACATTTGATATTATCGATAAGTCCCACTTCAGATCAATACCATGAAATCTTTCGCCCCTCAATTGTCATTTATCGACTCTCACAGCAATTCAGACACGGTCAATTGCTCGTCATTTACATTCAGCATCAAGCCGGATGTTTGTGTATATGCCGACACAACATCGCGCGGCACTGATATTTCCACGGCAGAAGTAATAATCGAATTCAAGTGGGGTTATTGCCATGACGCATTCCGTGATATTGGCGATAGCATCGTATCTTCCACCGATAACAGCATGGACACAGTTGGGACAAATCACCAGCTATGCTGCAGCTCAGCTTGGTGCCCAATACCGTACCCACGTATTTTCTGTCCTGATCGTGCGTGATTGCGCTCGCATCATCCGATGGGACAGGGAGGGTGCCATCGTTACTAGCGTCATCAAATACAATACTGAGCCATATTTAGCCGACTTTTTTCACCGCTTCGCACGAGCATCGCCTGCACTGCGTGGCATCGATACTTCCATATCTCCCGCTAGCCTCCAGGAGGCTGCCCTCGCGAGGTCATGGTTAAGCCTTCCAGATACGAAGCGCATGTTCAAACTTTCCATCCCCGTTGTTGATAGCTCTGATATGTTAACGCTGATCATTCCCCAACCTGTTGCATATGGTATTCCGCCCGTCGGCCGAGGGACGCGCACATGTCCTGCATTTGATCTTCTCAACAAGAAGGTCGTAATGTTCAAGGACTCGTGGCAGGGTATCATTACCAGATGTTCTCCCGGAAGGCGAGACTTACAGGTTGTTAATGTCCCGCAAAGTTCGCAATATTGCGACATGTCTCGCATATCATGACATGCCCCACTCTATCCCTCAGCAATTCACTCAGACTGTGAAGCTTTCGAGCGCTGCATGGGCGCGTTCTAACACGGCTACTACTCCTCACATTCTTCATCGCCTAGCTCTCAATATTGTCGGCAATAAGTTGACTAAATTCCAGAGCTCTCGTCAACTTGTTCAGTCCGTTCGTGACGTGCTGATTGGTACATATTTTGGAACCTCAAAATGCCTTTTCATCTAATTTGTATACACAGCTCACAAGGACGCATATGAACTTGCAAAGGTGCTACATCGAGACCTCAGTGTCGGAAACGTCGTCATCTACAAGGGCGTTGGTATCCTCATCGATTGGGACCTGGCAAAGCTGATTACCATTCAGGGTCCTCGACAAAAGAACCGCACGGTATGTTCATTGTATTTGTAAGTTTTATATTTTTTTAATATTCTTTCTGTCACCAAGGGAACCTGGCAGTTCATGTCTGGCTACCTTGTCTCACATTCGCATGCCGTTCATCGTGTCGAGGACGACCTTGAATCTAGTCTTTACGTCCTTCTGTGGACGGGTTTAAAGTACAGCGACACTTACATGAATACCGTTGACCGGACACTACTCTTGATGCAGGTTTTCGACGGAGGATCCTCCAAAGAGAGTTGGCTCACACGACGCCCTCATAGACCTTTACAATAAGCACCTTCAAGTACCTGGCTGGCCTGAAGACCCTGCGGTGGAACAAGAAACAATTCCGTGCAGGCCAGCAGGTCGCCTGATCACGAAGTCATTCACGCAGTCAATCACGCCTTCGCGGGTAGAAGTCACCCCAACTGGCAAGAAACGTAGGCTAGAAGGCATTGTGTCAGAAGATTACTATGAAGCGCTTAGTGACGATGGGACACCCTCGATGTCTAGCCTGAGTGAGCTCGGTTCTTTAAAACCTAATTTTTGACATCTGCACGTGCTTGACTGCCTCCTTGATACCTTTTCAATTCCGCATTGCACTTTGTATATACGCATATTTTCTATTGTTGTATTGTTGTTACAATGAATGACCAGTCACAACCATAGGTATTCACCAGGTCCCCGATAATATAAGTTAGGAACCCCGCCTTCCCGGGCTGAGAAGCAGCGCGTCCATACGATCCACTCCTCAGTCATTTGTCATGGAAAGAGAGGGCGAGATGCCTGCTGGTGTTGTCATCACGCCCCAACTGTTAACTCCCGTGCCATCCTCACGGCGCCAAACTCCAAACCTATTTGACGTCACCACAACGCCTCCACCACCCTTACTTCTTTCCAATCATATGAAGTTCCTGATTTTTGTCGATTTTCACAGGGGCTCAGCGCTCAGCGCCCAGGCCGCAGGTGGGGCCAGATTGATTACATAATTTAGGATTGATGGGCGCTGGGCCTGAAGTTGCAGCGGAGCTTGATTATGTAGTCATTCACTATATTAGGCGTGCCCTGTCATTTGATTGTCTCTCTTTCGTACTTTGAGTTGTTGCAATTGTTGTACTTCAATTATCGTTGTATTATTTCATTAGTTGGTAGTATTAATGTAGTTGGTAGTAATGTAGTTGTACAGGACTTTAAGAATGATGACAAGCTGGCGCAGATAACCTTGTATATTCTGTGAGCGCCCAGCTAGCGGGCGCTGGTCGGCCCATCGACCAAAATAGGACGTCTCTACTACAAGAAGTCTCCTGCCTGGGGGAACATTGTACTTTGGTAAGTCCGCTGGTGACTTTTGATTCTATAATCCCCACCTTTTTTTCCAGTACATAAACTCGCCGGATCGCCATCTTATTAGCGATAGTTTCAGACTCAATCAATCATCGTCATCTAAAATCTATTTAGATGCCTAGCCAGACTTTTATTTGCATATGCGCACAATGTTGCGATGTTGGAGTTGACGGTGTGCCTAGAAAACCTGGCGGCAAAGCCTTGCCCATCGCCATAAAACATGTGCACTCGGCGCTCGACACTGCAATCCCATCCGAACATGAAAGTTCCATACTTCACCTCGCTCGTCAAGCCTTTCTCCAGCCCAGCCCAGAACGTGAGGCACCGTTCCCTCAATACTTCCAACGCGAGCGCCCGATGCACCCCACCGACATGCCGATGCAGGTGGACGATCTCGCCGCTGAGCTATTTGCTATCACCTTAACTGATGACAATGCTAATTCAGATAGTCACGACAAATTGTGGGTGTCGCGGGCGGAAGTCCAACGAGACAAGGGACAGTACCTGGATGCCGAACTCACTGTCAACGATACGCAGTGAGTTTGTTACACATCACATGCTGTATGTATGCTAACTGTTCATTTCACAGACACGTCGCCCGCGCCCTCCAAGCCGCTGAGATGCAGCGCCAGTCAAGGGCTGAAGCTATTTTGAACGTAGCGGAGTCACAGATAGAAAGGGCTCGCACTCAAATCTCCTGTGCAACGTCTCGTGATGTGTTGCGCTCCATTCGCAACGAGCTGTCTGCGATAATCAAGACCCTCAGGAAAGTAAAGCACAAGGTCTCCTCCATCATCTCTCGCAGGGCTCGGCTAGAGACGACATGTGACGAAATACAAACACTCCTTTCCAGTAAAGCAGATGAGCTTCCCGTGTCATCTGAGCCAGTCGAATTTGACTCTTGTGAGTGTGTTTTTTATTCATGCATCATTCTTTCCACCTAACTTGGAGGCCAGCACACCATTACGATCTGCCTATTGACTACGCCGACGAGATTGTTCAAGTATCCCTTTTCTTAGGAGCTGTTTCCGTCATCATCTTCGGCATCGGGCACAGACATGGCGAGTTTCTGATGGGCGTCCTTTCTCTGATCTTGAGTCTTGCCATGGATGCACAAAGCCCCCATTCCGAATCTCGTCGACGAAACACACTTTCCCAGATCCCTCGAACGATGGAGGCTGCCCTTTCCGTCTTCAAGCTTGACGGTCAGACCACTACCTATGCGGTTTGCCCTGCGTGCAATTGCACCTTCAAACCGAAGGCCAATCTCAACTCAAGTGGTGCGCGTTACCCCCCCAATTGTTCCAACAGACCGAGACCTGAGGATGTGCCTTGTGATGAACCATTACTGCAGCGCTCCCCTGGTGGGGGGTTAGAACCAATAAAAACTTTTGTGTATTACCACTTTCACGATTACCTCGCTGGGCTATTGTCTCGTCCCGAGTTGGAAGCGATAATGGATAGCCCATGTGACAAGTTGCTATCCTCAATTGGGAACGCGCCGCCGCGTGTTATCAAAGACGTCTGGGATGCTGAGTTCTTTCGCAACTTCGAGGGTCCAACGCAATCACTCTTTATCGATAGAGGCAGCGAGGGTCGATTCGCTTTCACACTCAACGTTGATTTCTTCAACATTGAAGGCAATCTTCAGCGAAATGCGTCGACTTCCACTGGGATAATCTCCTGCGCGTGCTTGAACCTCCCCCTTGATATCCGGTACAAACCAGAAAATATGTACTTGGCCGGAATCATTCCGGGACCTTCAGAACCATCGGGAGATCAATTGAACTACTTCCTTGATCCTGTCGTTGATGACTTGGTGGACAGTTGGGAACGCGGGATACGTTTCTCCTGTACAGCTCTCCAGGCGCATGGTCGGGTGACACGCAGCGCCATAGCATGTCTAGTGTGCGACCTTCCAGCGGCGAGAAAGACTGCCCAGCTAGCTGGCCCAACCAGCCACTTTTATTGTACCGCATGTCATTGCTGGCACAGGTCGACTTGTGGTAGAGTAGATATTTGCTCCGCAGAATGGAATCTTCGGGACAAGACAGAAATGCGCCGTCTTGCTGAGTTGTGGAAGCACGCTGGAACTTCTACTGAACGCAACAAGTTATTTGCATCACACGGGGTGCGATGGTCGACACTTTGGAGACTATCGTACTGGGATCCCTCGCGTCAACTCGTTGTTGATACCATGCATTGTCTACTGGAGGGTCTCGCGCACGATCATTTCCGCGAGTTTTTGGGCCTTACAGCTGACTCGGCTCAGTGCAAGTCTGATCCTCTCCCTGCTTTTCATTATCCTTTCTCCGACATTGATCTCAATAAGCCTGAAGCCTTTTGCGAGAAAGACGTCAAGACTATCAAGTCCATTCGCAACCTCCTTACCGCAGCAGTTCCTGACCTCGAGGGCAACGATTCTAGTCTCGTCGAGACTTATATGGCCGAGTTGGAGAGGAGACTTTTGTCGAAGAAGGTCGCATGCCTTCAGTACGTATCAGCAGAGCTGGGCATTGGGGCAGACGTCAGGCACCCTGGAAAAAAGGTCTACAAGGCCCACTGGGTCAAATCACTTATAGTCTGGGTATGTAATCTTCCTGTGTTCTCGTACGCTTTCTTAACCTGCTATTTTAAATGGCCTCGTAGCGTCAAGCACAGCCTTTCACTACTGAATCAGCGAAATTGCGCATCACTACCCCTGAAGTCATGGAACGCATTCTTGATGTCATTCGAGCAACAGATGCGCCGTCGTCGTTAAGATCAGTCCCTTACAACTTCGGAGAAGCAAGGGCCAGAACCTTGAAGGCAGACGAATGGCGCACCTTGACGACTGTATACTTGCCCATTGCATTGGTTAGTTTGTGGGGTGAAGGATCTCAGCATCGCACTTCAGAAGTTGCAGCCAATCGTCACGCCGTCCTCGACCATACCATGTCCCTTGTCTCTGCGGTGCATATTGCATGTCTACGATTCATGACAGTTGCTCGGGCACAAGCGTATCGCGGATACATTGTGGCATGGATACGAGATTTACAAGTTTTACACCCCCATGCACCCCATCGTACTAATGGGCACATGGTGTTGCATGTCTGGGACTATTTGCAGCTCTTCGGTCCCGTGAGGTCATGGTGGTGCTTTCCATATGAGCGCCTCATTGGGCAGCTGCAGCATTTGCCAATTAACCATATTTTGGTAAATTTTTACTTTGTTTACCGTGATGGAATTTTGACACTGGTTCTAATAAAGGTCAGCAAGAATCAACTCTACTTTTCTCGTTCATCAAGGCTGCAAAGTTGAAATGCTGGCTGAACCGGACTTCCTGCCCTCCAATATTCAGGGATGTAAAATCTCTATTTGACAGATTTGTTTCTCCCGCCATCGACGTTATACTTGAAGATGGCCTAATACATCCTACATCAAAAGAAAACATTCCGGACGACCTCCGATGTCTCATTAAAGTCCAGCAAGCAGTCTTACATGCTCGCATAAAATACAAGGGAGCAATGTATGCTCGTGAATCGACTCACGTGGGCAACAGCCTGATCCTATTCTATCCTGATGGCGTTATGCACACGCAAATACCAGGAACCATCAAGTATATATTCAGGACCGAGCATGGAGTGGGTTTCGCTGTGCGGCGTCATCACCCACTACTCTCCTCTCACCCAGACCCATTTCGCCATTACCCTCATTTCCCAGGCTCAATTACACTCGTCGACGCTCGCTGACCACCTTGAGGTTGTCATGCCCGAGTGGGTAGTGTCGCATTTCGCACGGTGGAAGTTTTCCCCACAGCACATCGTTGCTGTGTCTTTATGTCGTGTACGTAGTCCCTCTCTGATATGTTGCATTAATCTCACAAACATTAGGATTGAGTTCTTGGTCCAGCAAAACGTAAGGAGCTCAAATGGAGTCGTGCAGCCAGCAGCGACTATCGTGAGAAGAGACAGGCCGTAGACCAAATCCATAGCGTAGCTTTGACATGCTCAATCCACTAGGCACGGAGCGCTCCTCTATGTTATCCTTCGTCGTCCAATGCACACCATTGACACGATGGTTGAGTGATCACATGCAAAAGCGCCTCCTACCACTGGTATTTTTTGAGGCAGAGATTTAAGCGGCACATTTCAAGAGGAACAGCTAAAGGGAGTCTGTATAGCACACAATCTAATTCATTGTAATTGCCTTGCCTTCTATGCTACGGAGACATGGAGCAGAAGCAGCATGAAGTTTTGATGCAGGTCAGGTTCATCTCGTATCTCGAGGATCATGTAGAGGTAATGCTCCCACCATACCTTGTTCATGTTCTTTCTCACCCCGAACAGACAGGAAACGAAAAAGACGTGACGATGCAAGCCGGAAGACAACGCGGTGCCCTCCCTCTAATCCGGAAATTCAACGAGCATTCTGAACGATTACTTAACTTCGCACTGTCCGTCCCCTCTTTCCACAATATCAATACTGATGCTGATAAACTCGATGTATGACAGAGGCAAAGCACCGCCCACTAAACGCCGACGCATTGATAATGGCAATGATGAGGACGAGGACGCATACGCCCAGATCACGCTTGACGATCTAAGGGACCCAGCTTACTCAGAGTGCTTCAGAGCAGGCAAGTAGTGAGGTGTGTTTCTCTCCAATCTACTATACTCTTTTGTATTTCTGAATCTCACGTACCGAACGATCAGGTTGTTGACGTCCGCGCAGCGTTTGCAGAATTGAAACACGGCTTTAGGGGTTTGGAGCCGCGGTTCAGTCAAGTAAGTAACAAATCTCTCATTCTTCCTAACAACGACATCCAAACCCTCTCCAAAGCTCCGAATAGACAAAAAGCAGGAGATGCAGTGCTTGACTCAATGACTCAAAACGTCTCTGCGCGGCTAGATATCCGCGCCAGGAAAAGTGCATACCCTTTCACAACCAACATATGTTTGATTTATACCCAGGGCTTTATAGTCGATTTCCCGCCAACGCTCTTCCGCCAACTCACGACATGCCAAACGGCTGCAAACGAATTCCTCAGGCAATTTTGGACATCTCTCTATCCTCCCCCAACGACTACTTCGTCAAGCGCCACGCCCTCTCAGAATGCAGCTAAAGTGGCAAAGATGGCGGGTTACCTCAGTAAGACGCACGATAAAGTTGGAGCGCTTGTTCGGGCGGGTCAAATGGAAGGTGTGGAACCTGAGAGGGTGGAGGTGGTGAGTTGTTCTATCTTTCGTTGGGCGATTCTTAAACGCGCATTTTTTTAGGCTATGAAACCCCTCTTGGATGCTGTCGAGCATGCTCTTGCGTTTTATAGGGTGCGAGGTGCAAAGAATTCGACGCTGAAAATTGCGTAGTGCGATTCAGGAGGCGGATTGCATATCTCAGCATGTAACATTGGAGCAACTACACGAACGAACGAAATACCATGTGGAAATAGTCCTAGTGCCAGTATTGACGCATGATGTATAGTAGATACTCTACTATACAACCTAATATGACGCGCTCCTCCCTAAATGTGCTCTAACCCCAACAGGCGCTCGATCTCGTTCAATTCCTCCCACAGCCGAATCACTGCCTCGCGCCTATCCTCCACCATCAATCCAAGGAGGCATTTGTCGCGGCGCGACATCTGGATGGGCGGGTGAACGGGGCGTGGCGCCTGTGGATGAGCTTGTGCGAACTCCGTATTGTCTTGTGCGATCTCCTGTGCGTAGTCCCATAACGCCTAGATATGTTAGAATTTGCTAATGAAGATGTGCAACAGACTTACTATCGCGGATTGTGTTACTGTAAAAGTCTCGGCACGCTCGAGGTCCCCAGCCTGCGCCTCTAGCCCACCCTGCACCTCTGCCCCAGCCTGCACCTCTGCCCCAGCCTGCGCCTCTGCCCCAACCTGCTCCTCCACCTCATTATTGTCTTGATTGATGTCAACTCCCTGCAGAAACGCTTCAGTTCTTGCATCTGATCAGGCTACTGACGACTTATGTTTTCGTACGCCTCAGCCATCATTGTTGGTAAGTTGTGGTAAGACGAATGCGTTTGATGTGTTTGCTTATGATAGCTGAATCTATGAAGTTAGCATTGAAGTCACTTTGTGACGCGGCGTCACACACACATCAAGACACGACACTCAAGCTTGAAGAGGCTGACAAGTTCAGCTACTGATATCTGCACAGCACTTACTGTCTTCTCTCCGGATGGTCACTTGTTCCAGGTCAGTGAAGTCGCGTCTCAATGACCGCAATCTTTGCTTCATCTATTCGATAGGTTGAGTATGCCCTCGAACCTGTTTGCAAGGGAACATGTGCCGTAAGAATTCGACGTTATTTAGCTTAATGACGGCGCTCATTGTCCGTTGGTAGATCGGTCTTCGGGGTAATGATGTGGTCGTCCTTGGTGTCGAAAAGAAATCTGTCCTGCAACTCTAGGACCCTCGCACCGCACCGTTAGAAAGGTTGTGATGCTTGATGACCATATCTGCCTGGCATTTGCTGGTACGCTTCTTGGTGTCCCGCTCATTCACATTATTTGATCTCTCATCATGCAGGCTTGACTGCGGACGGCCGAGTCCTCATTGACAAAGCGCGGATAGAATGTCAAAGTCATCGACTAACCGTAGAAGATCCAGTCACAGTAGAGTATCTTCCTGCTCAGTCTACTCACAAACTTCCCGCACTTCCTCAGTCTCCTTGCCCTCCTTCAAATCCCATTGCCGGGTGGTCTTGTCTGTAGATCCGCTGATCATTCGCTGGCCGTCCGGAAAATAGGATACAGATTGGATCCGACCTCCATGGCCTTTCAAAGTCATCGATGGTGTAAGACTCGATTTCGCAGTGGCTGCCTTCGTCGTTGTGGAAGCCATGGCTCCTTCTCCGCC
Organism: Suillus occidentalis; assembly: GCA_016628085.1. Lineage (NCBI taxonomy): Eukaryota > Fungi > Basidiomycota > Agaricomycetes > Boletales > Suillaceae > Suillus > Suillus occidentalis. The sequence continues at coordinate 36,084 of JABBWB010000147.1, forward strand.
TGCACAGCAGTGAATTAGTCAAGTGCGGGCAGGGTATTCTTGGTATGTGTTTGCAGGTCCTGTGTGAGCTCTTCCCGTGTGCTATAGACCTAACGTCAATACTCGTTTTTAGGATCCTTGACGAGTTTTCACCTAGAGTTGATCGTCAGTTGATCCCCACTGGAAGTTCAAATGAGAATTGATATTACCGACACGCTATCAATGACAGTGAGGGAGAGAATCTACAGTGTGAGTGCAGCTGTTGTGCAAGATGTGCTCTCTCTTATCGACTCACAAGTTCCTGTGTTCGGGCGTCAATTTTGTTTCTATTTCCCACCCGCTAGTGCATGGTCCGGATACATTGAATATTCAGCCTTTAACATTCACTTTTTCATGGCTCGCTCGTTTTTCAGCTTCGCCAGCGGAGGCGTGAACAATTGTTATTGACATTGTACAGAGACACACAAATACCACCTTTCCTCGCTCTATCCTTGAGACATTCTCAAGTATCGAAGGCTGACACCCACCAACCCACACAACCTGTCAGCATCGACCATTGTTTGCCTTGATCACGCCCTGATGCTTCCACCCCAAAACGACGTGCCCATACCCAAAATTCGAAAGGCCGAGAACGATATGGGATTTCCTGTGCAATGGCCATCACTCGAGACCCGCTCTCTGAGTCCACTGCTGCAAAGCCTCAGGTCAGAGATTCGGTGTACGGCTGGGACATAACACCCAGCTGATGGAAGGTCATTTAGGCAGAGTATTTTGACAACTGCGCTAACACCGTTAAAACGTGTCATCAAGGGCAGGGCGAGGCGGGCGGGGACCACAATACGCTAATGATAGTGGGATGTTGCCGTGGGCATGCCTACTGTATGGTGCAGCCTGCTTGTGACACTTGACCGCGAGAACTGGCAGCGGCGAGCCTTCTCCTATGACTCAAGCGTTTCTGAGGAGTGCAGAGCCTGAGTGTTTGTGATACTAGAATGGGGGCGACAGACAAGTCACTGGTGGAAATAGATAGATGACGAGCAGAATACTTTACCCTATACGCAGGTATTCCTCCCAGCATTCTTGAATCAGGAGACAGGTGTGGATCAGGAGGCCATCTTAGCTTACCTTTTGGATGGTATGCGCTTGCTGCTCGAGGTAGAAAACGAGATGAAGCAGGGTCGCAACTGTGTTGTCAAGATGTTCACGATTCCGCGTAGATCTATTCTATGTACCATACCCTATGCCGAATGCCCAATGAATTCCTCATGAATGCCCGATGAATGCCCACTGAATGCCCAGCCAATGCCCATGCCATTTTCCCATACATAAAACTTCGCATTTTCCCTGTCACATTTCAATGCTAGAAAAATTTGAATTTAACTATGATGGGAAAATACTTGTCATTAGATAATATTTTGCAACGACATTTGTTTGCGCTCAAAAGTTTGAATTTACCTTTGAATACAAATTTTCTGTATTAAATAGCTATTTTTCCTGGCTTGAAACCCAAATATTCAAAATGTTTGGCAAAATATGTCACTTTGCGTTGTCATCTCACTGTTCATTTAAATTTCTTCTTATTCTCAACTCGAAATTTGAAGCGAAAATCTTTTATTTATCAAATCCATTTTGAATCAAATCTTGCTCATGTCAAAACTCCGAAACCGCCGATGTGTCAGCGTCATGTCGCCGCCTAAGCTTGGATTGAACTTAGAACTACAGGCACTTGACGTACAAGACCCAATAACCGAGCACATTTCAACATAACGTCTGTTTCAATAGCAGGAGCACTGTTCAAGATATTATCAAGCACACTGTGAGGCAATCAAATGAAGTAGGTTCCTACCAAACGGTCCGGTATCTGCCGATGACACGCACAACTTGCGCACAACTCATGACGAGCTCGTCATCGACAGTAAATTACCGTGCCTTTCCCAACCAGAACGAACATGTCAGTTTCCTCGCAGGCCAACAAGTAAAGTAAGAATCACCTGAATCTTTTGTTGACACTTGCAGGAGCCAAAATGACTGCTAGCCTCGAATGTGCTCACTGCTGGCGCTGTCATGTGGAAACATGCTTATCTTTTTGTCCTGACAGAGCGTCCTCTCCCATCTTTAGGCCAGACCTCGCTCACAGTAGCCTTCCTTATTGTGGCTTCGGTGTACATCTATTCCATCTCCACCCGCATCGATGCCTTCCCTGTCAGCATATTCAGGCCTTGTCCGTTTCACTTGACTCATCAGTATCACGTTGCTTATTTTCTTATCGTCTCATCAACATGCAATTGGTGGCTTGAGGGCGATCGGTTGATCAGACTCAAAGGTGCATGGCTGCTTCGCCATCAGCATTCGTTTGCTGACATTTTCATCTTCGAGTCATCAGCACAATGCCCCCAAGGCCTTCTGTACTCCGTAGGTATATCCATGTCCATCCAACTCAAGATACTGGACATCAGCTGTTCGAGTCTCATCACATCGTCCGCCATTTTTAGCCTGGGTATGTCTTACATTTCACTCCAACATCTCGGTCAGGGCGACCCATATCACTGAAGGAGCGGGGACGGCTTCCTGGTTGGTATAGCAGCAAAATCTTTCAGGGAGAACAACAGAAATATCTGACAAAGGTCAAACAGTTCACCAAAAAGAACATGGAGATCGAATGTTAGTCCAACTCGTGTTTATCTCATGCATCTAATGCTCGACATCTACCGTAGACCGTTAAGCGCCACCTAGCCCACAGGTCGCTGCGTGGCAAAAACGCATCACATCCCACCAACATCTTCAACTTTGGCAGGTAAGCATCTTTCATTTCAATGTCAACTACGGCAGCGTGATATTCCACAGATCCAACTCGGGTGCACTCACATACCGGTGGCTTGAACATTCTGATCTTGCCTAATCACTATCAGAACCAGCCCGGGTGCGCATACCTTGTCTCTGTCCTGGGTCTAGTCTCGCGTGCAGTAATCATCCCATTGATAGCATTTGCCCTTTTGGATCAAGTCCTTTGACGGTCACGACATAAGGTGCGGCCATGAAACCACTTGAATCTCATCCTGTGTGAATCATTCCCGGACCTCTGCACCTTTGCGAGGATTATTCGTCACACTGGCATTTCCGACGGTCTTTACACTAGCACCAGAAATGAATAGCTCACTTCATCCACTGGTGCACGATTGGGAGACACGATCCGCTTCAAGTCATCTACGACACTCCATTCCTGGGATTTCAGTCTGTTTCGATGTTCACCGGCAGACTCGTCTTGACAAGAGGGCAGATGACACCTGCGCTGAGACGACTCATTTGATTGGTTTCGTGTTTTGAACTTGCACGGTTTAGTTTAAGCATCAGCAAATACAATATACTTATACATTGACAAGGATCCCCAGGGCCCACTTCCACGGCTGGCATATGTATGTGCCCTCGCACCTTGGGTCATACAACAGCTAATTTCACAAATGCAGAGCTACACTCGCTGCCTCAAATATACCCTTCCAGAATACTGACAACCATCGCTGCACGCGCACCAACCTCAAGATGTGTCAGAAAGCCTGACAGCAATGACAACCCCATCGGTTGGTGCGTCCATCGCAAAGAAAACTCACAACCTTAATGGGAGGCAGGCTTGAGGATGGGTTTAGGAGGCGCAGAGAGATTGCCGACCCGTTTACAAGTACATGTAATCAGAATTAAATTATGAATCCCTCACCATAGGAAATGAACGCTGAATGTGCCATATACTAAGTGCACGCCTCATTGGCAGATTCGTGAAGCGGATGTTAGCAGTGCACAGATGCATTCACAAGTCAAAGCAGTCATGCGGGATCACGAAGCTACCGATGCGCGCATATTCGCATGGATGAGGTGCATGAGTCCTGTGGATTACATTGGCAGTGGTTAGTCAAGGTGGAGAGAGACTTGAACACTTGAAGCTTGAAGTATGGTATGACTGGGCGCGGATGATGCACATACTGAAGCAGAAGACGAGGCTGCAAATGAGTCTAGTGGTATACTTGTGCTAATACATGTGGATTCTAACCGACAAAACACGAGAAAACAAGATAGCTAGAGTGCAAGGATATCATGATGAGGGTCATTTTAACAACAGGATGAAAGATGATCACAGTTAGCCAGCTTGTGAGAACATACCAGACGACAGTAATACGACGCAGAACTAAACACCAATATGAACGAAAACCATTCTCTGCTCAAGTGGCACTTTCGTCTTCACGGAGTGTGTAGCACAGTTGAGTGCCCAGGCTGCCTTCGTGCAATCCATGACACCTGCCTCCTTTGGATGGAACATATATTTGTAGAAAGCCTCAACGACGTGTTTTGCGACAGAATCGTCGACCTCCCATAGCGTGCCAACAACGCTCTTGAACCCCGAAAACTGAAGCCCAGCTGCGAGATGAATCACTTCATCGGGTGTCTCTTTGTCTCCGACGGCGGTATGGCACGCGGATAAGAATGCGAACTCGGCGTGCGGAATATCTCTGTCCATGATATCAAGCAGCGTTACATGTTCGTCTCTCATGACGAAATGAGAGTGGTAAGGCTGCGCAGGGTCCTGCTTGCCATGACAAGCGAGGTGCACCCAGGTGTTCTCTTCTAACGCTTTGAGTGCACCTGCGCGTGTGGCTGCGTCGCCAGAAATAGTGTTATGGCTGGCCGTCGCAGGAATGAGCTTATGGACAAGCTCGAGCTCGCTGTCGACAGCCAACAGTGCCTTGCCTTTCCCTGCACCCGGTTGACCTTGTCCAATCGCCACGAAGGACGGAGTGACACGTTTCTTCATCATCTGTCTAGACCTGACCAAAGCTGAAAGTGTCGGGGTGTAGGAACAGACGTAGAGATCCTCGAGGCATGGCTCCTTGGAGCGATCTGCCTTTGTTAGAAATGGGTGGGCTGCATGGAGAGGTATGGACGTGAAAGCTGCAGTCGGACACAGCCAGATTCGAGAGTGGCGCTTTACTTTGAGGACGTTCTCGAGTACGTTGACGATAGGTAACATGATCTCCTCCCATACTATTCGCAACAGCACTATCAGATCCGTTCTCGTCTCCTTTGGGTTCATCCGTGATGCGTGTCGTATTGCCCTGGTGAAGCGATCCTTGAGAATTGTCAGATCAGCGAGAGTGATAGACGATAAAGGAACATGATGGGGCTCTCCTGACGTCGGGACGATGATGGCGCTGCATGAGTATTTGCTCGCAATGAAGATGATGACAGGGCCATGACGCGCTGCCGCATGCAAATCTTCGTAAGCAGGTGGGAGCAGGAACCGCGAGAAGGCTTTAAGATGACGGATTTCAGCCACTGCAGCTTCCCACTGCTTCGTAAGTCCCCTGTACTTTGTTGCTGCTCGATCAGCAGCAGCTCTATCTGTGCTGCCTGCAGAACCCTTAGCACCAGCAAGACGTTTGTTAAGCTCTGAGACTTTGCGAGCTAGTTCGGGACTTGTGGACTCAAGATCTTCGAGTGGTGTCCTGAGTCGCGATACCAATGACCACTGCTGGCCGCGGCCCTGCTCCATGAGTTCAACTGCTCGCGGTAGATTGCCACGACGTATGGCACATGAGGCTGCATCTACAGGAAGCGATTGTGCACGACGAAAAGCAGTTGCAGCCTCACGCCGTGAGATAATCGACGATCGCGTCATCACATGGTTGTCGAAAAGCTCTAAGCATACTTGGTATGCTTCGAGATCAGATTCATGTTGATAAACTTCTGCTTGGCGAGCCCAATCAATAGCCTGTGTAATACGGTCAGGAAATCCTTGAGTAGGGTGACGCGATGACAGTTTGAAGTTCTCAACAGCGAGTGACAAATCAGCAGGGTTGAGTTGCACTCGGTAACGAGACAAATAGGCCTCCTGCAGCCGCATGTAGCTGAAATACCTGTCCGGGTGCAGTGAAGGCAAAGCCTCCAGGGATTGTTGGCAGAGATCAATGGTCTCCTCGACATCTTCATTCTTCCGAGTTTGCGTGAAACGAGAGCAGAGCACCGAGCTCAAATTCAAAAGAGTTACATGGCGCTCTGGATGGTCAAGCCTCACTAACTGAAGGCATTCGCGATACAGATCAATGGCCTCGTTAAGATCCTCGCTGACATCCAATTTGTCATATCTGGTTTTGAGTGCGAGGGCAAGGTTGTTAAGTGTGGTGTCACGACGTGGATGCCTAGGTGGGCGCAACGTCAGTGCCTCGCGATAGAGGCTGATAGCTCGGGTGATGTCATCTCTGGCACCGCGTTTGTTGAAACGGGTGACAGAGGCGCCCCCTAGGTTGCCCAATGAGAAAGCACGAGATTTGTGCCCAACAGGGCGCAGGCGCAGCGCTTCTTCGTGCAAAGAGATGGCCTCATCGAGGTCATTAGGATTGCCTTGGTGATTGAAGCGATAGATACCGAGTGAAATGAGCCAAGTTATTCAAGTAGTGACCACGGTCAGTATGTCCCTCGGGGCACAGAGACACGGCTTCACGAAGAAATTGTATGCATTCGTCTAAATCATCAATGTTGCCGCTTTGTGTAAACCGTGGCCGGAGAGCATGTGAAAGCTCGTCAAGTGCTGTTGGACGGCTGTTGATGACCCAAAGGACAGAGGTCGAGGACGACTCGTCGAAGGTAGATGCCTTCATCGGATGCGTCTGTTGGAAGATTGTTGCATCCGACAATCACATAATCGGCACCATTCCCCTGCCAGCAATGCTACGAAGGTAGGTGCCCTCTGGACAGAGAGGCAGTAGCTCATGATAGAGTTGGGCGGATTCGCGGATGTCGGCAGCAGTACTTTTCTTACTGTGGCGCCAATTCAATGCTCGGGAAAGATTATATAGAGATAAGGGACGATCGGGATGGTGCTGTGGACGCAATGCAAGGGCATCGCGGAATAGGGAAATGGTGGTATCGATGTCTTGCAGATCATTTCGGGTGTAGCCTTCAAGGCGAGCCCATGCGAGGTTGGTGAGAGCTGCTGCATGGTCAGGATGGCTGGCCGGACACTGGTCCAGAACCAACTGAAAATGCTCTACAGCAGCGTTGAGGCGAGAGAACCGTCTTGCTCGCATCGGTATTTGGCAAATTGTGCGTGGCCTGCATCTGTGTGCCGAGTCATCTCGCAGTCTGCGAGGGACTGCAGATGGCGTTCCATCAGCAAAGCTAACGGCAGGAACCAGCGTCACTCACATCAGACAGTGCGCCTGTCCTGATCGTCGCAAGCCTGAACAACGGCAGCCTTCAGCGTGAGGGATGGGTGGATCGCCGCGCACGGGTGGGAAGGATAGATCTAAGAGATGTAAGTACATGTGCGTGAATGACGAGCAAATCACTCACCAAAAGGCTCATCTCCATGATCGAGTAGTTCATCCCACGACATTTGAAGTTTACCGATGACCTCTCCACTGCCTAACATTCGATCGGCCTCATAGGACGCCCTGATTTCCACTGAGAACGCAGGTGAAGCATCTGATGATCTAAACCGAAGGTCAGTTCTCGAATCATACCCGGAGGTTACCAAGGACTTACAGAGACACAGTACCCCTCCACACTGCAGATCTGTCGGATGAAAAGACACTGATGGCCGATTTCCAGCGTTTCTGGGAGTCGACATTGATCGATACGTAAATGCCTGCAGGTACGCGCTCTGAAGGTACTTGAAGATTACTTCCGCTGACGACTGTAGATAGAGCATGAGAATTGAAATATGGATACGGAGATGATATACTCACCATTAAGTCTGATGTATCGGCTTTCTGAGCTACCAGACATGATGGTGGGATGAAGCAAATGAACGAGGATCGAGGATGGATGGGTGGGAGCTAAGATGGGGGTAGAGATACGGGGACTGTGGATAGATTTCAGCTGAGAGGGAGAGAAGAGGTTGAGGGTTAGGTCCAGGTCATGCTGCACGTGTATTTCCACATTGTTGAGGGCTGTTCGGTAGGATAGACGCTGGCATGATTACCCTAAACGCTGAGAATGGATATCACCGCGACTTGGATCAGCAGAAGATAAAAAAAAGTGTAGACAATGTCAACAGCACAAATGGCCGGCCAATTGCAAGGTCAAAGGGGAAATACGAGTCTCGGAGTGTAAGTTTGTGATGATTGCTGCTCCTGGATTTAAAGTTGTATCATAGAGTCGTAACGCTCAAGTAGCACACGAACTCAAGGCAAAATGTCACTGTAGAATCAGTGCATTTCCGAAGGCAATATGACAAATGCAAACAACCTCAATCGATCATGAGCACAATTGAGCTACTACACAATTTGAAATGACGACAACACGAAAGTCGGGGATGCGTGACGTGAGCGAGATACTGACGCATAGTCCGGTATTTGAATATTTGCCGAGGACTCTGAGCTCGTCATCGTCATCGTCACTGATCTTATTTCATCTAGCTCGCAGGCCAATAATTTGACAATCACCTGTATACACTTGCAGGAGAAGAAACAGACTGCTAGCCTCGAACGTGGCGACAGTAGGTCATCCGGAAACATGCTTATCTGTAAGTAAACCAAACCAATTTGTGATCTGATGCTAGCCAGTTATTTTGCAGCAGCAAACTTGAAACAATGCTCAGCGGACACCACACCATTCTATCTACTGGAGGCATGTATCACTCGACTTCCCAGCTCCAATTCAACGCGTTAGTCTCCAATGCTGATCAAGATCACAACGTCACCTTTTGAGACTTTCAAACTTCCAGGAACGATGCTCTTTAGCCGAATTCGCCTTGCATCTTCTATGTCCACGAATTAAAGCATATCCACGTACTTTGTGATGTTAAAAGAGGTCGCATTGCAGGCTGGCCTGGTGCTCTTTGACGTACAGAAGGGACGTATGGTTTCGGGAAAATCTCACACGCATCAACTGGAATGTCGCTGGCGTACTGACCAGGGAGGGATCTGATTGATCATTGAACAGATTCAGTGTACGTCTTTTAATGGTGAGCATCTTTTATGATTATTGTTTTCACAGAATGTCTACTTTCATTTTTAGGATCCGATTCTCGATTTCTCCAAATCCTCGCTCATGTAGCCCTCTCCATTTTCCTTACCGTGGCTTCGGTGTGCAATTTTTGACGCGTTCAGCCCAAGTATACAGCCACCTACCATGACTCGGACATCCTCCCCCTCATCATCTTTACTAAGACACCTCAAGGGATGTGTGTACGTCCATCTTGTCGAGAACAATAGACAAGGGAGTTGATACTGCGACATCTTGATTCAACGTCATCATCTTTGAAGGTGACCCACGCCCTTCTTCCCTGTGCTCATCGATGAGTTCACGCCTCGTGACCTTCACTTAGTCCCACTGCTCAAGCGCATCGACAAACCGACCGATTCTCCAGTGCCTTCCAATCACCCTCGATCTATGGTTACCTGTTCATTTTTTCTTCGATGTCTCATCATTGGCAGCTTGAACGGCTAATCTACCTATACCACACTCGAAGGTGCGCTGCCCGCCATATGAGCAATTCATTCACGAAACATCTTCAAGTCCTTCCATATCCTGCAGGTATCTACTCGTCCGTCAAAGGCGAGTAGAAATGATATAAAAGTTTGACTTCATGTTGAGGCCCCACGACGAGGACTTCGGCATGCAATCCTCCTCATCGCACAAAGGTAATCAGGATGTCGCGCTAGCCTGAGATCGTCAAGAGGACGGATGCGAAGGTTGAAGTTCTTCTGGACGACAAGGCTGAATTCAAGACATGGCCCGACGAGAACGTGTTGTCGTTTGCTTTGGTCAACCGACGATTTGGCTTGTAATTGGTCACGAGGTATGGAACATGTACATCCCAACCTCATAACCAGCTAATCTCACTATCTAGCATTTCGTACAAAAATGAAGAAGCCCGGATACGAGGCTACACGCCGAATTCACCGCTGATCTTGGCACAAGTATCAACTTCAACCTCTTGCTGGCCAGCTCTGTCGAGAGTTGATTCCGTAGCACTTTGCGATTAACCTTGAGTCGTTCAGTTCAGAGAGCGAGAGTAATACTAATGGACTCGATAGGCAACAGAAAATATACCTGTGCATGACATTGCCTTTTAGTCGTAGTCTACACGACATGTTCTTCTACTCACGACACTACGTACGCCCGTGATCATCGGTCGGTATCCCACTCCAACAAACCATCCCCCGTCATCTCCCACCTCTATTATTTCTTGTCTTCATTTCCGTCTGACGCGTCCACTCGACGACATTTTGAGTTCTGCAAGTGGCAGTGCTATCATGTCACAACGCACGAAGGACACATACTCGAGCATCGAATAAAATTCAAGAGTAGACAATAGCACGATAGAGAATGCAGAACATGAACAGTATGCCAGTGACTCGGAAGGTGATCTTACAATTGATGGGGGGTACAGTGGAATAAAAGAACCCCCAGGGCAAAACAAAGATATACTGACAGACGAAAGCAATACGACATGATAGAACTACACACCGATATGAATGAAAACCATCCTCTGCTCGAGCGGCACTTTCGTCTTCATGGCGTGGGTAGCACAGTTGAGTGCCCAGGCTGCCTTCGTGCAGTCCATGACACCTTCCTCCTTCGGATGGAACGTATATCTGCGAACGACTCGTTTGAGTAAGCAAGAGGGCTATAGCTAGACAATTTGAAATTGTGAGAATATGAAAGTCGGTTGGATCGATGGGGAACAGAGCAGGCGATACAACGAGTGGCGAAAAGATAGACTACGGTAAGTACTGTGAGGCAATAATAAGTCGCACAAGGCCACGTGACACGTGGCAAAGCCCGCTACGAAGTTAGAATTTGTTTTTGATCGCTTTTGTTGGTCGACCAGTCAGCGACTCAGCGTCATGTCGCCGCCTAAGCTTGGATTGAACTTAGAACTACAGGCACTTGACGTACAAGACCCAATAACCGAGCACATTTCAACATAACGTCTGTTTCAATAGCAGGAGCACTGTTCAAGATATTATCAAGCACACTGTGAGGCAATCAAATGAAGTAGGTTCCTACCAAACGGTCCGGTATCTGCCGATGACACGCACAACTTGCGCACAACTCATGACGAGCTCGTCATCGACAGTAAATTACCGTGCCTTTCCCAACCAGAACGAACATGTCAGTTTCCTCGCAGGCCAACAAGTAAAGTAAGAATCACCTGAATCTTTTGTTGACACTTGCAGGAGCCAAAATGACTGCTAGCCTCGAATGTGCTCACTGCTGGCGCTGTCATGTGGAAACATGCTTATCTTTTTGTCCTGACAGAGCGTCCTCTCCCATCTTTAGGCCAGACCTCGCTCACAGTAGCCTTCCTTATTGTGGCTTCGGTGTACATCTATTCCATCTCCACCCGCATCGATGCCTTCCCTGTCAGCATATTCAGGCCTTGTCCGTTTCACTTGACTCATCAGTATCACGTTGCTTATTTTCTTATCGTCTCATCAACATGCAATTGGTGGCTTGAGGGCGATCGGTTGATCAGACTCAAAGGTGCATGGCTGCTTCGCCATCAGCATTCGTTTGCTGACATTTTCATCTTCGAGTCATCAGCACAATGCCCCCAAGGCCTTCTGTACTCCGTAGGTATATCCATGTCCATCCAACTCAAGATACTGGACATCAGCTGTTCGAGTCTCATCACATCGTCCGCCATTTTTAGCCTGGGTATGTCTTACATTTCACTCCAACATCTCGGTCAGGGCGACCCATATCACTGAAGGAGCGGGGACGGCTTCCTGGTTGGTATAGCAGCAAAATCTTTCAGGGAGAACAACAGAAATATCTGACAAAGGTCAAACAGTTCACCAAAAAGAACATGGAGATCGAATGTTAGTCCAACTCGTGTTTATCTCATGCATCTAATGCTCGACATCTACCGTAGACCGTTAAGCGCCACCTAGCCCACAGGTCGCTGCGTGGCAAAAACGCATCACATCCCACCAACATCTTCAACTTTGGCAGGTAAGCATCTTTCATTTCAATGTCAACTACGGCAGCGTGATATTCCACAGATCCAACTCGGGTGCACTCACATACCGGTGGCTTGAACATTCTGATCTTGCCTAATCACTATCAAAACCAGCCCGGGTGCGCATACCTTGTCTCTGTCCTGGGTCTAGTCTCGCGTGCAGTAATCATCCCATTGATAGCATTTGCCCTTTTGGATCAAGTCCTTTGACGGTCACGACATAAGGTGCGGCCATGACACCACTCGAATCTCATCCTGTGTGAATCATTCCCGGACCTCTGCGCCTTTGCGAGGATTATTCGTCACACTGGCATTTCCGACAGTCTTTACACTGGCACCAAGAACGAGTAGCTCACTTCATCCACTATCTGGAGCACGATTGGGAGACACGATCCGCTTCAAGTCATCTGTGACACTTCATTCCTAGGATTTCAGTCTGTTTCGATGTTCACCGACAGACTCGTCTTGACAAGAGGGCAGACGACACCCGTGCTGAGACGACTCATTCGATTGGTTCCGTGTTTTGAACTTGCACGGTTCAGTTCAAGCATCAACAAGTAAAATCTTTTACATTGACAAAGATCCCCAGGGCCCACTTCCACGGCTGGAATATGTATGTGCCCTCGCACGTTAGCTCATACAAAAACCAATATCACAAATGCAGAGTTACGCTCGCTGCTTCAAATATACCCTTCCAGAATACTGACAGCCATCGCTGCATACGCACCAACCTCAAGATGTGCCAGAAAGCCTGAAAGCAATGACAGGCCCATCGGTGGGTGCGTCCATCGCAGAGAAAATTCACAACGTTAACGGGAGGTAGGCTTGAGGATGAGTCGAGGAGGCGCAGAGAGATTGCCGAGCCATTTACAAGTACATGTAATCAGAACTCAATTATGAATGCCTCACCATAGGAAATGAATACTGAATGCACCATATACTAAGTGCACGCCTCATTGGCAGATTCGCGAAGCGGATGTTAGCAGTGCACACATGGACCAGATGTCAAAGCAGCCATGCGGGATTGACGAAGCTCCCCAACTTCGATGAGTGCGCATGGATGAGTTGGATGGGCCATGCTTCTAATTTGACGTTATACATTGGGGGTGGTTAGTCGAGTTCTATAGTGCAAAAGGACTTGAACACTTGAAGCTTAAAGAATGGTATGACTATGCCCGTACGATTCAAGTACTCAAGCAGAAAATGAGAATGCACATAAGTCGAGTGGTATACGAGTACATATGGTGAAGACATTCTAATTGACAAAACACGAAAACGTATACGAAAACGGGATAGCTAGCGTACAAGAATATCACGAGGAGAGTCATTTTTACAATAGGATGAAAGAGGATCATAGATAAACAGCTTGTGAAAACATACCAGACGACAGTAATACGACGCAGAACTACACACCAATATGAACGAAAACCATCCTCTGCTCAAGCGGCACTTTCGTCTTCACGGAGTGTGTAGCACAGTTGAGTGCCCAGGCCGCCTTTGTGCAATCCATAACACCTGCCTCCTTCGGATGGAACATGTATTTGTAGAAAGCTTCAACGACGTGTTTTGCGACAGAATCGTCGACCTCCCATAGCGTGCCAACGACGCTCTTGAACCCCGCAAATTGAAGCCCAGCTGCGAGATGAACAACTTCGTCGGGTGTCTTTTTGTCCCCGACGGCGGTATGACAAGCAGATAGGAATGCAAACTCGGCACGAGGAATATCTCTCTCCATGATATCAAGTAGCGTCACATGTTCATCTCTCATGACGAAATGAGAGTGGTAAGGCTGCGCAGGGTCCTGCTTGCCATGACAAGCGAGGTGCACCCAGGTATTTTCTTCCAAAGCTTTGAGTGCACCTGCGCGTGTGGCTGCGTCGCCAGAAATCGTGGTATGACTGGCTGTTGCAGGGACGAGCTTATGGACAAGCTCGAGCTCGCTGTCGACAGCCAACAGTGCCTTGCCTTTCCCTGCACCCGGTTGACCTTGTCCAATCGCCACGAAGGACGGAGTGACACGTTTCTTCATCAACTGTCTGGACCTGACCAGAGCTGAAAGTGTGGGGGTGTAGGAACAGACGTAGAGATCCTCGAGGCATGGCTCCTTGGAGCGATCTGGCTTTGTTAGAAATGGGTGGGCTGCATGGAGAGGTATGGACGTGAAAGCTGCAGTCGGACACAGCCAGATTCGAGAGCGGCGCTTTACTTTGAGGACGTTCTCGAGTACGTTGACGATAGGTAACATGATCTCCTCCCATACTATTCGCAACAGCACTATCAGATCCGTTCTCGTCTCCTTTGGGTTCATCCGCGATGCTTGTCGTATTGCCCTGGTGAAGCGATCCTTGAGAATTGTCAGATCAGCGAGAGTGATAGATGATAAAGGAACATGATGGGGCTCTCCTGACGTCGGGACGATGATGGCGCTGCATGAGTATTTGCTCGCAATGAAGATGATGACGGGGCCATGACGCGCTGCCGCATGCAAGTTTTCGTATGCAGGTGGGAGCAGGAACCGCGAGAAGTCTTTAAGATTACGGATTTCAGCCACTGCAGCTTCCCATTGCCTCGTAAGTCCCCTGTACTTTGTTGCTGCTCGATCAGCAGCAGCTCTGTCTGTGCTGCCTGCAGAACCCTGGGCACCAGCAAGACGTTTGTTAAGCTCTGAGACTTTGCGAGCTAGTTCGGGACTCGAGGACTCGAGATCTTCGAGTGGTGTCCTGAGTCGCGATACCAGTGACCACTGCTGGCCACGGCCCTGCTCCATGAGCTCCACTGCCCGTGGCGGATTGCCACGACGTATGGCACATGAAGCCGCATCTACAGGAAGCGATTGTGCACGACGAAAAGCGGTTGCAGCCTCGCGCCGTGCAATAATTGACGATCGCGTCATCACATGGTTGTCGAAAAGCTCCAAGCATACTTGGTATGCTTCGAGGACGGAGTCATGGTGATGACTCTCAGCCTCATCAACCCATTTCCAGGCACTTTGAATGCGATTTGGAAAGCCTTGAGTAGGGTGTCCTGAAGCCAGTCTAACGTTCTCTACAGCGAGCGACAGATCAGGAGGGTTGAGTTGCACTCGGTAACGAGACAAATAGGCCTCATGCAGCCGCATGTAGCTGAAATACCTGGCCGGGTGCAGTGAAGGCAAAGTCTCCAGCGACTTTTGGCAGAGATCAATGGCCTCCTCGACATCTTCATTCTTCCGAGTGTCCGTGAAACGAGAGCAGAGCACTGAGCTCAAATTTCGAAGAGTTACATGGCGCTCTGGATGGTCAAGCCCCTTTAATCGAAGGGATTCGCGATACAGATCAATGGCCTCGTCAAGATCCTCCCTGACATTGAATTTGTCATATCTCTTTTGGAGCGCGAGGGCAAGGTTGTTAAGCGTGGTGACACGACGTGGATGCCCAGGTGGGCGCAACGTCAGTGCCTCGCGATAGAGGCTGATAGCTCGGGTGAAATCATCTCTGGCACCGCGTTTGTTGAAACATCTGACAAGAGCGCCCCCTAGGTTGTCCAATGAGGAATCACGAGATTTGTGCCCAACAGGACACAGGAGCAGCGCTTCTTCGTACAAAGAGATGGCCTCATCGAGGTCATTAGGATTGCCTTGGTGATTGAAGCGATAGATACCAAGTGAAACAGCCAAGTTATTCAAGTAGGAACTACGGCCAGTATGTCCCTTGGGGCACAGAGACACGGCTTCACGAAGAAATTGTATGCATTCGTCTAAATCATCAATGTTGCCGCTTTGTCTAAACCGTGATTCGGAAGCATTTAAAAGCTCGTTAAGTGCTCTTAGACGGTGCTGATGACCCACGGGACAGAGGTCGAGGACGACTCGTCGAAGGCAGATGTCTTCATCGGATGCGTCTGTTGGAAGATTGTTGCATCCGACAATCACATAATCGGCACTAGCCCCTGCCGCAATGTTACGAAGGTAGGTGCCCTCTGGACAGAGAGGCAGTAGCTCATGATAGAGTTGGGCAGATTCGCGGATGTCGGCAGCAGTACGTTTCTTGCTGTGGCGCCATATCAGCGTTTGGGAGAGATTATATAGAGATAAGGGACGATCAGGATGGTGCTGCGGACGCAATGCAAGGGCGTCGCGGAAGAGGGAAATGGTGGTATCGATGTCTTGCAGATCATTTTGGATGTAGCCTTCAAGGCGAGCCCACGCGAGGTTGGTGAGAGCTGCTGCATGGTCAGGATGGCTGGCCGGACACTGGTCCAGAACCAACTCAAAATGCTCTACAGCAGCATTGAGGTGAGAAACCGTCTTGCTCGCAACGTATTTGGCAGATTGCGCGTGGCCTGCATCTGTGTGCCGAGTCATCTCGCAGTCTGCGAGGGACTGCAGATGGCGTTCCATCAGCAAAGCTAATGGCAGGAACCAGCGTTACTCACATCGAACAGTGCGCTGTCCTGATTGTCGCAAGCGTGAACAACGGTAGCTTTCAGCGTGAGGGATGGGTGGACGCCGCACACAGGTGGGAAGGATAGATCTAAGAGATGTAAGTACATGTGCGTGAATGACGAACAAATCACTCACCAAAAGCTTCATCTCCATGATCGAGTAGTTCATCCCACGACATTTGAAGTTTACCGATGACCTCTCCACTGCCTAACATTCGATCGGCCTCATAGGACGCCCTGATTTCCACTGAGAACGCAGGTGAAGCATCTGATGATCTAAACCAAAGGTCAGTTCTCGAATCGTACCCGGAGGTTACCAAGGACTCACAGAGACACAGTACCCCTCCACACTGCAGATCTGTCGGATGAAAAGACACTGATGGCCGATTTCCAGCGTTTCTGGGAGTCGACATTGATCGATACGTAAATGCCTGCAGGTACGCGCTCTGAAGGTACTTGAAGATTACTTCCGCTGACGACTGTAGATAGAGCATGAGAACTGAAATATGGATACAGAGATGATATACTCACAATTAAGTCTGATGTATCGGCTTTCTGAGCTACCAGACATGATGGTGCGATGAAGCAAATGAGCGAGGATCGAGGATGGATGGGTGGGAGTGAAGATGGGGGTAGAGATATGGGGACTGTGGATAGATTTCAGCTGAGAGGGAGAGAAGAGGTTGAGGGCTAGGTCCAGGTCATGCTGCACGTGTATTTCCACATTGTTGAGGCCTAGGGCTGTTCGGTAGGATAGACGCTGGCATGATTGCCCTAAACGCTGACTCAATGGAGATCACCGCGACTTGGATCAGCAGAAGTCAAAAAACAGTGTAGACAATGTCAACAGCACAAATGGCCGGCCAATTGCAAGGTCAAAGGGGAAATACGAGTCTCGGAGCGGTTTGCAATGAATTCTGCTCTGAAGTTATATTATAGAGTCGTAACCCTCAAGTGGCACACGAACTCAAGGCAAAATGTCACTGTAGAATCAGTGCATTTCCGAAGGCAATATGATAAATGCAAACAACCTCGATCGATCAATCGATCATGAGCACAAGCTTAGCTACTACACAATTTGAAATGACGACAACACGAAAGTCGGGGATGCGTGACGTGAGCGAGATACTGACGCATAGTCCGGTATTTGAATATTTGCCGAGGACTCTGAGCTCGTCATCGTCATCGTCACTGATCTTATTTCATCTAGCTCGCAGGCCAATAATTTGACAATCACCTGTATACACTTGCAGGAGGAGAAAAAGGCTGCTAGCCTCGAACGTGGCGACACTAGGTCATCCGGAAACATGCTTATCGAGTCTGTAAGTAAACCCAAACCATTTTGTGACTTGATGCTAGTCCCACATTCTGCAGCGGCAAACTTGAAACAATATTCTCAGCGGACACTTCACCTTTCCATCTACTGAAGAGATGCATCATTCGACCTCCCAGCTCCAATTCAACGTGTTAGTCTTGAATATTGAATGGTGATCATGATCACATCGTCACCTTTTGAGACTTTCAACCTTCCAGGAACGATGCTCTGTAGCCAAATTTGCCTCACATCTTCCATGTCCACGCATTAAAACACATCAACGTACTTTGTGATGTTAAAAGATGAAGCATTGCAGGCAGGCCTGGTGCTCTCTGGTGCATAGGTGCGACATAGTATGTTTCTAGAACAATCTCACCCGCATAAACCGGAATGCTGATGACGTTGACTCGAGGACTGGCCAGGTAGTGATCTGACTGAACAGATTTAACGTACGTCTTTCAATGATGAGTATCTCTTATGTTTATTGTTCTCACAGAATGTCTACTCTCATATTTAGGACCCGAAACTCGATTTATCCAAATCTTCGCTCGTGTGGTCCTCTTCATTTTGCTTACCGTGGCTTCGGCGTGCAATTTTCGATGCGTTCAGCCCAAGTATACAGCCATCTACCATGACTCGGATATCCTCCCCCTCAACATCTTACTAAGACACCTTAAGGGATGTGTGTACGTCCACCTTGTCGAGAACAATGGACAAGGGAGTTGATACTGCAACATCTCGACTCAACGTCATCATCCTTGAAGGTGAGCCAGACCCTTCTTCCCTGTGCTCATCGATGAGTTCACACCTCGTGACCTTCACTTAGTCCCACTGCTCAAGCGCATCGACAAATTGACCGATTCTCCAGCGCCTTCCAATCACCCTCGATCTATGGTTACCTGTTCATTTTTCTTTGATGTCTCATCATTGACAGCTTGAACGGCTAATCTACCTATACCACACTCGAAGGTGCGCTGCCCGCCATATGAGCAATTCATTCACGAAACATCTTCAAGTCCTTCCATATCCTGCAGGTATCTACTCGTCCGTCAAAGGCGAGTAGAAATGATATAAAAGTTTGACTTCATGTTGAGGCCCCACGACGAGGACTTCGGCATGCAATCCTCATCGCACAAAGGTAATCAGGATGTCGCGCTAGCCTGAGATCGTCAAGAGGACAGATGCGAAGGTTGAAGTTCTTCTGTACGACAAGGCTGTATTCAAGACATGGCCCGAGGAGAACGCGTTGTCGTTTCCTTTGGTCAACAGACGGCTTGGCTTATAATTGGCTACAAGGTATGGAACATGTACATCCCAACCTCATAACCAGCTGATCACTATCTAGCATTTCGTACAAAAATGAATGAAGAAGCCCAGATACGAGGCTACACACCGAATTCACCGCTGATCTTGGCACAAGTAACAACTTCAACCTCTTGCCGGCCAGCTCTGCCGAGTCCATTCCGTCGCACCTTGCGACTAACCTTGAGTCGTTCGGCTCAGAGAGCGAGAGTAGTAGACTCGAGAAGCTGCAGAAAATATACCCGTGTATGCCATTACACTTGCCATTTGCTGTACCGTTGTTCGTAGTCTACGTGACATGTTCTTCTACTCACGACACTACGCCCATGACCATGACCATCGGTCGGTATCCCACTCCAACACGCCATCCTTCACCTTCTCCCACCTCTATTATTTCTGAACACTTCTGTCAGATGCGTCCACTCCAAATGCAACTCCAACAAGAATTTCAGTTTGGCAAGTCGCAGGGCTATCATGTGCTGGAGCTTGAAGTATCTCGGTCTCTTCAACTGCAGAGTATGGCAAGCCGAAAAGGACAGACAGGAGATCAACCTCACATTCTGCCCTATTACTTTAGCAGCGCGAAGCGCAATGAGGACTTACTGAACGGCAGATTAATTTTTGACCCACGAAACCTGAGTGCATAAAGAAGCGCAGAGTGACTGGAGAATCAAACTGGCTGGCAGTGAGTGATATTGGATTGCCATTCTGTGATGGTAGTCCCGTAGTCGAAAGCAGAAGCCTTGAATTCACTTCAAAGTACTCTCCCGCACAACGCACGAAGGACACATACTCGAGCATCGAATAAAATTCTAGAGTAGATGATAGCACGAGAGAGAATGCAAAACATGAACAGTATGCCAGTGACTCGGAAGGTGATCTACAATTGATGGGTGGTACAGTGGAATAAAAGAACCCAGGGCAAAACAAAGATGTACTGACAGACGAAAGCAATACAACATGATAGAACTACACACCGATGTGAATGAAAACCATCCTCTGTTCGAGCAGCACTTTTGTCTTCACAGAGTGTGTAGCACAGTTGAGTGCCCACGCTGCCTTCGGATAGAACATATATCTGCAAACGACTCGTTTGAGTAAGCAAGAGGGCTATAGCTAGACAATCTGAAATTGTGAGAATATGAAAGTCGGTTTGGTGATCTGAGTCTGCTGAGGAACAATGATGACAAAGAAGTTAGTCTACGCGCGAATCCGTAAGCGAAGTGGCGCAGCACCTTTTTGCTTCTGCCCACCTCGCGATTCTCGTCTGCTCGAGCTCTAGCTACTGGTTCCAAGTCTTTTGCATTTAAAATTACAGTTCAATTATGTTACAAGAAAACCCTAACTTGGCTGTCCAACCGGATTTCACTTTGCAAGAACATCAGTTAGCTCGCCAGCAGCTTGTCGACGGAGGTTTCACGGATGACCAAGCAGCTCGTTCGCTAGCAGCGCTATGGACATTAGCCAACAACGCGGACAAGGAACGATGGAACCTCAGACAAGAGCGCTTGCAAGAAGTGAGAGAGCGAGAAGAAGAGGAAGAAGAGCAACGCCAGCAATTGTGCCAAGAAGAAGCAGAGGCAGCACGCCTAGAAGACAGAAAGAAGAACAAGAATAAGTACGCGCCGCTCGTGCGCGGAAAAGCTCCTTCTGATCCTACCATATTACCGGCTCAATACGCCACGCGAAAGCTCAAAGCCGGAGATTTTTGCGAGCTTCATTATTTCACGAACAGAGGCTTAGAGGATGCCCAACTGGCCACTCTAGTAGCAGAACCAGACGCGATGGTAATGCTTCCTTCCTCAGAAGGGATACATTCGTGGATTCCGGCTGCAGCAGTGAAGGATCCCAAGGCAACGCCAGTCGTTAAGGACGAGCACCTCTCCTGGGAGGAGTTCAATGAGGCCGCACCTCGCATGGTGACCTCAATGCGACAGTTTGACTGGCCAGAGGAGAGGGTCGAAATGCACATACAATTCTGGTATGCCCTTCAGGCGCACAGATGGCGACACTCCCCAGACCTGCTCAAGCAAAGAGCGCTCCTTCTCTACCAATCCCAACAGCGCCGCCGCTGGCACCAGAGCATAGGGACAGCGAAGAGTTGGAGCCTTGAGGAGCTCAACAATGACTTGATTCTCGAAGCTCGAGAAGAGCTTTTCAACGAGAAACGCGAAAGGGAGACTAAGATAGCTATACAGGTCAGTTTTCCAAAGCCCTGTATGAGTAGCACCCTACTCACGTCAACCAATTCCCTTCTCTCCCCCCCCTTTATCAATTGTTACCTTGTACAACAATTTCCTCTCCTGTCGGCCATCACGCGCCGACATTAAACCCCCCCCCCCCTCTGTCTCATGTGTACCCACATGGACACTCCCTCGTTTCTTCAACGAAACTGTGTTGGCCATCATGTGCCATGCCCAAACCCAAACTACGTCTCAATCACGATGACGAACACCATTCCCATGCCCCCCCCCCTTCTCATTTTGTCAAAACGAAAATCGGAATCATTCCGTTTCTTCATAACACCACAGCAAGTGGCAGCGGCGTACCTATCCAGTCAAACCCAGCAATCTGCCTCATCGCATAAGCGTCCTTTCACCCCAGCTGAGGACACGCAAACTGGTAACCAAGCCAGTAACAAGAAGGTACGGACAGTACGTCCCTTCACAGCTACAGGTCCATTACCTTGCTGCGCAGTTTGTCTTGGCCGCAACCCACACCGTACCATTGAGTGCACTGCCACCCATACGTGGGACAAACAGTTCGACAAGTTCTCGGAGCGCATACGCAAAGGACTATGGACCAAAGACGGGAAACAGTTGTGTACTGGATGGCAACGAGAAGAAGGTTGCACTACCCCCAAGCATGATGCCCGACACTTCTGTTCAGGATGCGGAGTGACCACTCATGGAGCCCAGAAGTGTCCTAGAGCACAGAAAGCAGGTACCACTGACTCCGTACAAAGCTGAAGCATGGGCACGCGAGCTCCGTTGTGCAGGAGTCATTGAGCGTTTTATTAATATACCAGATGGACTCCGTTTAGGATTCAAAATAGATTTCCCTTCTATTTCAATTGTACAGACTCCTCCGAATAAAGATTCGATTGCCGAGTACATGGCCGAGTTCAATAGCATCATCCAAAAGGAATTGGATAAAGGGCGATACATCGGGCCTCTCACAGCTGACGCATTAGAGAAGCTAATAGGACCTTTCCAATCCTCACCAATGTCTATTATTCCGAAGCCAGGCAAACCCGGCAAATTCAGAGTCATACAGAATTTCTCGTTCCCGCTATCCCCAACTTGAAGCACCCCACATCCAAACCCCTCGATAAACTCCTACATTAATGCCCAAGATTTCCCGACAACCTGGGGCAAGTTTTCAATCATATATAATCTAATAGCACACCTACCCCCAGGTTCAGAAGCAGCGACAAGAGATGTAGCGGAAGCATACCGAACAATTCCACTACATCCGTCCCAATGGCCAGCAGGAGTAATACGAGTCTCGGAAACACAATTCTGCATAGATACATGCACAGCATTTGGAGCCACCCCATCAGCAGGGGTCTACGGACATGTTGCTGATGCTGGAGCCGAGATTTTCCGGAACAACGGAATCGGGCCCTTAGACAAATGGGTAGATGATCACCTATTCATCAGAATCAGAACGAAATTCCTAGAGGAATATAACGGATGGAGAAAGCAATGGAACCAAACATTCGCAAAAGAAGGAATGCGCCAAACAGGCGGACGCATCTGGTTCGGAGAACTGCATCATGAAACAGGCAGATTAGAAGAGTCCAACGAGGACTGCTCGAAACCACTGAAGGACTTGTCAAATGACTCACCGAGATCAGATCACGACAAACTCTTCACTTTCAACTTACGCGACATAGATGTTCTATCAGAAGATTTAGGCATTATATGGGAACCACTAAAAGATCAACCGTTCGCACCATCCACGATATACACTGGTTTTTCCTGGAACGTTCAGCTCAAGACAGTATCATTAAGCGCGGCCAAAGTAGACAAATACCTCGCAGCAATACACAAATGGCGCAAGCGGCATGCACACACCTTGCAGGACGTACAAGAACTGTACGGAAAACTGTTACATACATGCGAAGCAATTATCCGAGGCAAAGCGTACCTCACAAACCTTGAGGCAATGTTATCCTATTGCAGCGAGAAGCCGTTTCTTCCCCATCGAGCAGGACAAAGGGTAGCGAACGATTTAGACTGGTGGTCAGATTTGCTACAATCCGGAAGTGTCACACGCACCATCTACCCAGCCCCCAAGCTAAAAAACCCATTTGCATTCTCGGACGCAAGCTCTGGAATAGGCATCAGAATAGTAATTGGGGATCGTTGGAGAGCGTGGAGACTAATCCCAGGTTGGAAGACTCGCAATGGTAAACGAGACATTGGATGGGCTGAAGCAGTCAGATTCGAGCTACTCACATACACCCTCGCATCGCTCCTTAACACTGATGGACATGTTATCGTCCACGGAGACAACACGGGTGTCGTTGAAGGGTGGTGGAAGCGCAGACACAGGAACATTGAAGTCAATGGCGTCTTCCGCAGGATCAACGAGTTCATTCACAATCTTCCCTACACTTTCGACGTTATCACATCATACGTCGCAAGCACTTCCAATCCAGCAGACGAACCTTCTAGAGGGATATACGGACCAAGAAGCCTTCTTCTCCCCCCAACCAGTATTCCAACAGAGCTTGAGCCTTTCATCATTGACACCACGGAACCACTCTCTACCGCAGAAATACGACTCCTGCGTAACGGGAGTTACTCCACTCCAGCAGCCAAGCTCATCAACCGACAGCTTGTCAGACAGCAGGCTGAGGAACGAGCTAAAGCTAGTAGGACCGATGAGGAATTGTTCATCAGTAGAGCACTCCACGAGGAATGAGAGGAAGAACTCACGTTTCAATGCACCGCTACCAAACACAAACAAAAACCTCACATCAGTTCCTCAGAACTATAGACCAGATCTAACTCCCCAACCCTCAATTCTTCGGCCTCATTGCCTCGCTCGAGACCGTTTGAGGCTGTGGACGCCAGCCGGAAGTAGTACTAGACAAGCGGTAGTGACAGCAGAACAGAGAACCAACCACGAGATATCAGATACCCAGCTAGAGCGTATCCTAGATGTTATAGGATCTTCGTGGGCACAATCAACAAAAGAAACTTACGGAGCTGGTTTGCTGGTGTTTCACGTATTCTGCGACACAAACAATGTCCCAGAAGAGCAACGCTGCCCAGTAGCACGAGTCTTGCTCCTCGATTTCCTTTGCAGCTGTGCTGGGTCCTACTCAGGATCATCATTAGCAAACTATGCGGCCGGATTGAGAGCATGGCACCTCTTACATGGTAGAGCATGGCTGATCCCACCAAACGAACTCAAAGCAGTGCTAGACGGAGCATTGGCATCAGCACCAGAAGCATCCAAGCGCCCAAAAAGATTACTGTTCACACCAACCTTCCTATGCGCAATTCGAAACCAGTTAAACCTTGACACGCCATTAGATGCAGCCGTTTTTGCATGTCTAACAACAACATTCTACGCCGTAGCGAGACTAGGAGAATTTACAGTGAACGCGATCAAAGAATTCGACTCAAAGAAACACGTTACCAGAGCGGGAGTATCAAACACCACAGACCGCAATGGCCTTCGGGTCACCAAATTCCGCCTACCAAGCACCAAGTGCTCCCCAATCAAAGGGGAAGAAGCGTACTGGGCAGCACAGGAAGGTCCATCTGACCCTAGCGGAGCCCTAGAAAACCATCTGCGTGTCAATCCAGCCAGCGGAGATGTGCACCTATTCGCGTGGAAACACACGAAAGGATTGCGGCCACTGTCCAAAAAAGAGTTGATGAAGAGAGTCTCAATAGCAGCAAAAGCTGCAAACTTACCTGACCTGAAGGGACATGGCTTACGGATTGGAGGGACCCTAGAATATCTCCTACGCGGAGTACCATTCGATGTCGTCAAAGCTATGGGAAGATGGTCAAGCGAAGCCTTTACAATTTATTTGCGAGACCACGCAACTATACTCGCACCTTACATTCAAGCATCACCAGCGCTAGAGCCCTTCACGCGCTACACAATCCCCCCAATCCGTTAAGGAACGAGAGTGAGTCCATCTCCTAATCCTAGGGGCATCAACATTCGCTGTATGCATCGTCGTCCTCCTAATTTCTGGGAACACAGCTCACCTTTCGCGCCTCAGGTACGAAACCATGTTTCGAGCCGGAAAGCCCTTCGGGCTTTCGCCCAATAACTCAAAGCCCTAGAATATCTTATCCGAAACGATAAGTATCACAACGGAAACCTTTGTCATTAGCAATCACCAACTTTACAATTCCTAAGTCGACGACGAGCATCGGAAGCGCATAGAGGATCGATGGAACAGAGCAGGCGATACAACGAGTGGCGAAATGATAGACTGTGAGGCAATCAAATAAAGTTAGACTCAGGTTCCTACCAAACGGTCCGGTATCTGCCGGGCACAAGGAAAATGCTGCGCCACTGCTGCGACTGCTGCGGTAGTTGCCGCGATACACAGTACTAATATTACCACAGCCTTTCTTACTAACTTCGCCAATGCCATCTTTGCAAGGACTAAGCACGTTGCTCGCAGCTCTGCCCTCCTCACCTAGTAACTGCCTTTGGTGTAACTGGGTGGCGAACGGTGTAAATAGGTGGAGCTCGCACCTGTGTGGCCTCAGCATTCGGCCTATACTACTAGGATCCTAAGAATGCCATACTAATTAAACACAACTTGCTTATTGCTGACCACATGCTCTGGACTCTGCACCAATCCACCAACCGAGAGTCTGCAATATGATGCGCACAATGACCATTTTTGACGTTGTCACATTGCAAGTAATTACTTTATAAATGTTGACTAACTAGTGTCGCAGCACCTTCAAGTTGTCGCGGGCATGTCACAGTCGTCGCGGTCACAATGTCGCAGTACTGCCCATATATGGAAAGATGATGACCGCGACGACCGCGACAGGGGTACATAGTATGTCAATCATCATCTGTTAGTAGTCAATATTCGATTTGCAATCAAGCTGATTTTTTATCGATCAATTTGTGTCATCTCGCATCATTCAGTGTCCCCTCGTCCTCAAGATTATGCAGTATTGACTACATAGTACTACTAGCAAGATGTTTAATTCTGTGAGTCCGTGTCTTTCAATCTTCCGCATGCGAGGCTGACAAGAAGGATGAAACAACAGGGCTTAATCCGGCACATATATAACTACTATTATCCTGCTGACCTGGAATGTCTGTTGGTCTTCGAACAACGTCTGTTCGAGAAGTCGGCTCAATCAGGTTCTGCGGGAAACTATTAGTGGGGGGATGATGCTGGGCTTCCATCTTACTGGAACCACGATGATTGCAATGAAGGAGACGCTGATTATGATAAAAATGAGCTTGAGGTGTCGTGCTTGCTAACTTTCCAAACGGTTCTAGCTGACAATCCCATTAGCGCGGGCCAGATTTCAGTGACAGCGAAAATGTGGCTGCACTCACAAATAAGGTTCTGAGCTCTAGTAGCCAACACGCGTCACGACCTCGAAAGCGAGAGCAACCAAAATCCCATGCCAGTAGTGGGAAACCTAAGAAACGAAGAAAGGTGACACAGAATCATGATGCGGCTTAAAGTGATGGCCACGACTGTGCAGTCACTCAACTATAAGAGAGTAAAATCACTTTGTAACTCAATTAGATTTCAATGTGACAGACCATTTGACTCCTTCGGAAGACACTGAGAGGTCCAAGTAGCTAGCAGCATATGTAGACCAGTTGATATGCATAGTTTCAGAGCACCGCAACAGTGGTCGCAGCAGTGGCGCAGCATTTTCACGATGCCCGTATCTGCCGATGACACGCACAACTCATGACGAGCTCATCATCAACAGTAAATCACCGTGCCTTTCCCAACCAGAAAGAACATGTCAGTCTCCTCGCAGGCCAACAAGTAAAGTAAGAATCACCTCTATCTTTTGTTGACACTTGCAGGAGCCAAAATGCCTGCTAGCTTCGAACGTGCTCACTGCTGGCACTGTCATGTGGAAAAACACTAATCTTTTTCTCTTGACAGGATGTCTTCTCCTATCTTTAGGGCTAGACCTCGCTCACAGTGGCCTTCCTTATTGTGGCTTCGCCATCTCATCTCCACCCTCATTGGTGCCTTCCCTGTCAGTATATTCGCGCCTTTTCCGTTTCACTTGGCTCATCGGCGTCACGTTGCTTATTTTCTCGTCGTTTCATCAACATGCAATTGGTGGCTTGAGGGCGATCGGTCGATCAGACTCAAAGGTGCACGGCTGCTTCACCATCATCAGTGAACCAAACAGTCCTTGACATGGTGGGGACTGCTATTGTAATCAAGGATGATATTGTTATCGCACTACAACACTATAGATACGCGAATAAAATTTCTTCATGATGAAATAGACATGAATGGTATAGAAATTCAAGAGTACATTCGGAGTTTATCTTGACACTGTGCAGTAGCACGATCATGATAACGAACGGATGGTATCGCACTTGTCTTGACTTTGTTGTGCGTTCTCGTTCGTTAACTCATTGAGATCGCAGAGAATGCTATGTAACGCAGTATAATATTGCTGCCGCACTACAACACCTTGCATACACGAATCAATTTTTCGTTAACTCATTGAGATCGCAGAGAATGCTATGTAACGCAGTATAATATTGCTGCCGCACTACAACACCTTGCATACACGAAATTAGCAAGACTCTGTGCGAAGAAGGTAGTCCCTGCAGGGGTACTACTGGCACCGGCGAAAGAAGAGAAATCAGGTATTCGCCGTTCTGGCGCCTCCCTGCAAATATTCATCTCACGACTCAGGCTCTCGTTCATGCTAATCTCCCGAGCTGCTTTGGCGGGGCTGGCGGGTGTGGGAGAAGGATCAGACTGTACAAATTGAACAGTTTGCTCCTGTCAGAAGCACTGCTGCCCGCATGAGGAGGAGGGTGCCGAAGGCAAGTAGCTTTTCTCAGTTGGGGCAGGGGAAGCAGTCACAAACGAGGAAGCACCGAGGCAAGTTTCTCCTCTGAGGGCGCTGTACTAAGGCGTGGGCCGAACAAAACCGAAAATCTATTCGCCAAGGTTTCATCTCGTTCTGCAAGGTGAAGGCAGGCCCCGCTCCTGCGCTGCAAGCCCAGTGGCGTATACGCGATACCGTAGAACGAATTGACCAATAAGAACGCTGATTCAGAAGGAAATAGCGCAGGAACAGAACAGACCTTATCACCGAACTATTCAACAGACCAATCATGGTATAGTCAGAGAGGGCCACTCTAGTGGAAATGGCGAGCACTTCTGTCACCGAGAACTGCGAGTGCTAGACCTTAACGACCACAGTGTGCTATATCGCCGTACTATCAGTACACCACACGATAAAGACATAACATCAAATACGAACCTTGGAGGCAAGTTCAACGCCAATAATTGTGCGTTTTCTCGCAGCACTCGATGCTGTGTCCGTTAATTACGGTAGCAAGACGAAAGTCGCTGACTTTTGATGCGAGCCATATTCAAGTCGAGCGGGTCACGGCCTCACACTCGCTGAAGCAACAACGACGACAAATGAACTTTCAACAAGGACGAACAAAAGAAAAAGAAGGGTACGACACACCTGAGAGAAGTCCATGCGCTCTTGACATATCCAGAGGATGTGGTTAGGCAATGCTAGTCTAGATCAGGTTTGAGGGCCAAAGGAGCGGATGAAAACCAGCTTGTAGTGTACCATGTAGTAGATAATGAGTTGAACAACGTCACAATCAGTGTGACATGTCACACTCACAATTGTCCACATTGGGACTCATCATCAATCAGCGCTCGACATTTGACGAGTCTTCAAAGCTTCATACCTTACATCTATCCACCTTTAAGATGCAAAATCACGTTGACGGACTCGGCAACGGAGTAAACGGAAACGGAAATGGAAACAGAGCAGGAAACCAGGTTCGTTGTCAACTGATCAACGTTTATCTGCGCTAACCTCCCATTACAGGATCGCAACTATCAGGTAAGATACAAGCCCCGTCATGGTGTACCCACCGACGAATCAAACGAATCTTAGAATCAGTATTTTAATCGCTTACCGAATCCTCGCGATGTATCGTTCATCATGCCAGATGCGCAACTAGTAAGTTAAATGATGTATATTGAAGAATAAAATTACTGATTTTCTAGGAATTTTTTTACGCGACGTGGGCGATTGCGCATGTGCGCGTACGCCAACAGCTCTACAACCCCGAGCAGGCGTTTGCACCGTTCCCGCGGCCGCCACACTGGGGAGAAGAAGTCCGTGCGATGATGGTATTGTGGATTGCAAGAGAGCGTCGTTTGTTTGAGTTGGAAATGAGAGAAACTGAGTACCTTTTGGGCCTTAGAGGTCTACGTTAGCGCTTTACAGTATGGACGTACAAACTCATGAACTTACGACGGTGTCATCGCGTAGAATGCCTGTACAATAGAATAAAACGTCGACGTCACGGGGTCATGATGGCCGCTGAGGTTTCTAGCTGTGATGGGTGGGATTAACGGGCGAGTAGATTGTGCCGACGCAGATCGAAGCATCAAAGATGTTGAACGCGTTATCCGTAGACAATTTCGCCATTCCAGGTGATGCTGGATTCCCCCTCAACGCCCATTATGCCCCGCCTCAGAGCAGAGCAGATGCAGGTACGTTCGGATGGATTGTTTCGCACGAGTGGATAATGGATATATCATGACAGAGTATCTGCGGATATACTTGACGCAGGTTCGCCAGGAACTGGCTGTTCGTCTTGTGGAACGCCTGTACGCTGACGGGACGGGCAAGCCGAGTAAATGCTGGATGGCGTTTCAAAGAAGGTTTATGAACCGCAGCCTGGGCTCGTAAATCAGAAGAGCAGATGTATATCCCGTCCCAATTAACTGGGTAGTGTACTTTTTAGCAGTGAGCGTCTATAATTATCGTGAGGGAGTGTACCTGCTTACTAGTGATGGTGATGATAGCGCGTGATGACAGTATGACCAACCAGACGAAGCGCTTTGCACACGCATCGAGATGGAAACGCCGTCACAACTTAGCGTGAGTCGGTAAACTTGGCATTGAATGACAGTGAGACGCAGAATGTAAGGCAGGCATGAAAGCCTAGGCGTGTGCACGCGTACATCAAGATGAGCGAACCTCAATGAAGAGGTCGCAGAAGGATGCCCGGGTCGTCCGTGATACGGCGGGCGTCGCGCGTCTAGATAAGATAAAGACAAGCGCGCGGAAGTCAAGTGGTGAGCGAAGTCTCGAGCTTGCCGTATCTGGCAGCTATAGGCGTGTGCCAGGGCTCATAACCAAGAAAGATCTAGACACTAGACACTACAATCAGTGTCCCTCAGTCCGATGCCGTCCGCTCCACTGGGGCTATAGGCTGCATGCCACGACAATATGCTAAGTTGTTAGTGGTACTGTGTCGTTCTGGCATGCAAGAAATGGACTGCTCATACTCAAAGCCAACAGCAGTTACATTCGAAAGTCACCATTGCATCCCCGGCAATTTCGGGTGCATCGTGCAGCATGTGCGTCTGGTACAGTAATGGCCGTCCGGCATCGTCAACAAGGGTCTTGCACTATCAATGTGCCAAGCAGACTCGGTGGCTTTTCGCACCAGTAGCAGTGGCTGCGTGGTTGAGGCGTCCACGATACTGAGCCTGTGACAACTGACGAGCGCCTGTTGAATGAGAGAAGGTTATGAAACACGGAAGTTGCGATGAGGGTCTGAAGGGAACACCGAGGCAAAGAAATGATCGCCGACACGCCGAGGAAGTAGGTCAAGTGGCATCTAGACTTCATCATCCGTTCCCAAGCATCATTCTTTACTTCATCAAGTGACGAAGACGATAAAAAGACGATTGGGGTCTGTGCTGCCATACCGAGAAACTTTGCTCGCTTGACAATTGTCTTATGTTTGACAATCGATCTGCTCAGGCCTGCTAACCGCATACCATCAAAACGAGACATAGACTCAGAGGTCGAGTCAGGTTCATTCAAGCTGGGAGCGCTCAAATTCGACTGTCCCAACTCAATCAGAGTTGCCTGACACAGCCTATCCTCAAAAAAGGTATCGGCAGGTCTAGGGGTTGGTAGGCGAGCTTCTTGTGCGGCAGCTCGTGAACAGGGTTCTCGAGGTTCCAGAACGCGAGCTCCCCTGAAACTGGTAGTACCTCCTGCTGCGCTACTGCGCAGTAGGAAATATCTTGACAATCATATGATGGCTGCATAGTAGATTGCTGAAAGTGCGAGCTCGGGCCACTGCCATGGCTGGCAGGCCCAGGAATGTTGTATGGATACGTGTGCATGGAATCTGCCCGGACATCGAGGGTTGGCTGGGCGTTGCTGTGAGATGGCAATAGCTGAAAGTCACTTTGTTCCGCAAGAGATGATCCCGACTCTTGCAAGTCTGCATAGTAGGAACGTCTGCCGCTGTAACTGCTGTTACTCACACCCTGACTCCCCAAGTCAGGATGCGCTACGTTCGTTGAATGTATGTCCGGGTTGGGGTAGCCTTGCTCGTTGACAGCTGTTGGGATATTTGGTTGGATTTGGTTCCGAGCTGCCATTGAACGACTCGTGGTTGAACTGGGGTGACCCTAGGTGCTGGTGCCAGCCGCCATGGCTTTGGGACATCGAGAAATCAGTCTGTAATGGAGCATGACGTGTGAGTCAACCGCTATGAGGAGCAGTAATAGATGAATGTACTCAGCCGCAGCATGCATGGACCACACATCCACGTTGAAGCCTTATGGTGGTGTATGCAGCTCTACAGGGAAATTCTTGAGGAAGGACATCGACCACCATTTGTCGTGAGATGGTCGCACTGCGACGTGCGTTGGTTCAATCAGTTCTTATCATGATGGTTCCATGCAAAGTTGATCGATAACAAACGGAGCAAACAAGGTGATACACTTGCAAGCGAAAAAGCTGAGTCACGACTGGGACTGATTGGTAAGCCTTGGTCAGGCCAGACTCCAAACCATCGGCGGTAGCTGCTCATGTCAATAGCTAATAAACGGTGCTGTGCGTGTAATGACAATATTGAATAATTGTACAAACTATTGCAAATTTAAAAAGAAAGGTCATCAAACTCGTTATTGTCGCCACCTTCATCTTCGTCATCTCCCCCAGCTTCGTCCTCCAGCTCCTCGTCGCTAAATGCATAATCATTCTCCTGCTCATCATCAAATTCTTCGAGACCCTCGTCATCACTGACATCCTCGTGGTCTGAATCATGGTCAACGTCCATGGTATCAGCTGATGCTCCCGAGCGAAGACAATCTTTGATTATCTTCCGAATGGTGACCGGATGTCCAACACCAAGGGGGGTGTATCGCATGAACATGTCGCGATCGACAAATCTGTTCAAGTGTCGAGGGTTAGTTCATAATAGCAAGTAATATGCATGCTTACATCCCCACGTAATATTCTTCCCAATCGTCTAGCTCCCCCTCGCGACGCGCCAATGATTTTCCGTGGCGAAGGGAGCTTGTCCCACGTTTCGAGACAAAGGCAGGAATCAGGTGAGCGCCTCGGATCACTTGCGACGGATCGAGAAACCCAAATGCGTCCGGGTCCGATTCTTCCACAAACGCGATTTTCGGAAGACGAGCTTGATTCAGGCTGGTATGAGAGTCCTGCGGCGGTGCAAGCCACCTGACCCAAAGGACATCGAGGTACTGCTTTGCAGGTTGGGTTCCATCATTCAGCCATGTTTCTATCTGGTATATACCCAGTACGCGGGCATACCAGTATGGGTGAATAGGCATAGTCTCCCCCGAAAGCACCATAACATCACCATGCGTTCTAGGGTTAATGGTATCGTATTCGCGCCTGAGGTCGTAGGTAGTGTAATGTACCTGCATCGTCTGGAGTGAGTAGATGGTGTGATTCGGAATGATAACTGTGTTGCGTTCTTCGTTTGTGAAACTGTGATCGCAGTAGCTGATGTCTAACTTCCGTAGCCGAAAAAGAATGTGATCCTTAAGTTTTGATATGAAATTCTGACGACAAATGTGAGAAACGTGTAAGGTGGTGTGTATCAGTGTCACTTGTACCTTGACAGCCGGATCACCATCGTGTTCTCGAACGAATGCGAATATATTGACTGGGTTTCTCCGATTATTTGCGATATGGTGATGATATTCAGAGGATATCGAGGAGGAATCAACGAGTGTTTGACTATCAGGGAGAGATATGCCTCCTGCTTCCGCCACACGTCGAAGCACGCAGCGCCTGCGTTCATGCTTCGCTAACTGTGTTGGGGTATCCAACTTACTGGTCAGCGGGTAGAAAGCCTTTAGAGCTCTGTGTGCGAGCTCGCCCTGACCGAATTTAACTTCATGCCAACAGTAAAATGCGCCAGGTACTTACCATCTGAGTTGTGAATGAATCAGTTGTCCCGAAGAACCTGATCGTCCGTACATAATCTCCCATCGCATGAAATTTGTAGGTGGCGAGATTAAACTTCTTTACCCTTGGCTGGCCTGATTCCGGAGAAGTGGCGTTTGGTGCAGAGTGCTGAGCAAACCTTTGTTGGCGGGCTGTTTTCTCTTTTGGTAACTCCACAGTATTGAAGGCGGCACAGGTGTCACGTTGAAATTTCCGCAACATGCAAGAGAGCGTCTTGAAAGTATCTTCGAGAAAAGTTACAGTGGATTCTGAATGGAGCCTGAGCTTGGCGAGTGCGTGCCATTGGGCAAATTGATACAGTAGAGACTGCACAACTGCATCGTGCTCGGCGGGAAACAGCCCTTCAAAAACGGGAATAGAACACTGACGTGGGAAAACATGTCAGCGAGCATAGTAAGAAAACAATTGATCCAACAAGCCTGTAAGATATCTTCAAAGTTGCGCGCTGCTAAACGTTTCATCTCGGATGTGTTGTTCGCAAATGTACGAATTGAACCATTCCCAAATATAGGGACCTGGCGAAATCTATAGCGAGTCAAGAGTCGAAAGATGAGCATCAGTAAACATAAGAACTCGGCACGAGCTCCGTGTACCTATTATCAAGCGTTGCAACCAGTTGATGACCCCCAGGAATCGCATAGAGTAGCCGAATTAGGTGTGTAAAGAGCGCCTTCCACGTACCCAATTCACATTCATGCATGAAATCGACAACAAGCATGCGAAACGGGTCTAGGCCGAACAGTCCAAGCTTATTGACAAACTGATTCTGCGAATAAATGATTTCAGCCGATTATACTATACGCGAAACTGTTTGTGCTTACCATAGTGGGCACCCATGAACCTTCCCCCAGAATTTGTTCGACTCTTGCACTATCTACAGTGTTGCCGCACTTGTAGATAAACTCACGCGCCTGGACGACTTTCGTCGTAACATATACCCGGAGGTTCGTTAAACGACTTCTCATGTCCTTTAGTAGACCGAGAGAACTGAACATCTGTTTCGGTGTTAGACAGCGGGGACATGCGCACGCGCCCATATCTTTTATTGTCGCAATTAAAACCCTGGAATATCATGAATAATTCGATAGTTGTAATTTTTTAAAAATGGATGTACTTCTCGGGATAATCAGCCGAATATGTAAAAATGCTAGGAAAGACTCTCCGCAGTACTCCATCCGGGCATTTTAGAACGATACCGTGTCGGTACGCGTCAATGAATTCTTCGTCGAGTAGGATGTCCCAGCACGCGTGAAACAATTCCCTGCGACAGTAAGTATGAAGTGAGGCCATGCCAGTTTTCGATATGTGAGACAAATTGTTCAGCACGTCTTTGACGCCATCTGGAAGCTAACGAGCTGACATCAATAGCTGTAGACAAGAATCCGGCAATCAGAATAACTCACAGAAGGTAAGAATCCTACTAGATGGCATGCTCCTGATTGAGGTGATGACCGCACGTACTTAGTTAGATTTCCGAAATACAGATACAACGGCCAAGCCTTTGCGGTTCCAAAGTTCGCCAAGTGGGTCGCATCTGAGAAGAACATGAGCCCTGCTATGACGCGTTCTAACGAACATCCCGGCTCCTTTGGCAGTTTCTGAATATTGTCCTGAGCCTCCAGCCAGGCATCAGAAGTGTAAAGCTCGTCATATACTCGCTCCTGATGGTCATCCAGTGGATCCCTCCATAGCCGTTTGAAAGGCATGAGATGGAATGCGCCTGCTTGAATATCTGCAAAGGCAGCGCGGACTACTTCCACGAGAGGACGAAAACGAAATCCGGGAATAGTGTATTTTTGGCATTCTTCATACCTTGACTTCGTTGGGATATCAATGGTGACATCTACCTCAACCCAGTCATCTGGGAACACGATTTTCTCCCTGCCTTCACCGTTATCCAATTGTCGCAAGCTCCTCCTGACCGAGAACCCCTCCAGATGCTTTACGTCGAAATCGTCCGCCTGTATCACCTCTTTTACGAGGCGCTGGACTTCAGTTTGCGATTTCTGATGGCTACCTGAATACATCCAGGTCATCAGGCGATAGACGGACATGTTGGGAAATGGGTAGGGTGGCGGTAAGACTTGTGCCTGGGAATCAGGTCCTTGAACGATGACTGGACACGACCTAGCGAGTAATGAGGACGGAATGAATTTGTTGGGCTCGAAGGAAGGACGGCGAGGATATACGCGGCAGATTCCAAATGAGTTGAAAGTAGTTTGAAGGGTGTCTCTTAGCGTCAAAAGGACACGTTGAATTCTAGAAGGGATTGGGAGTGATGGGATCGTGACTTCAGGGGCGTCATTGAGATCTTCGGCCAAATGCTCAACAATATCGAAAGGTCTTGGGATCCGTCTCCTGGGAAGCGCAGGTTCCTCTATGTGTTCCTCTACGGATTCTTCTGAGATAGTTGAGTGTTCAGCAAGCATCAGTAGATGAAGATGCTATAAAATACGAACGTAGTATATCAGGTTCGGATACATCTCCAAAAGCAGGGTCCTCCAAGTCCATCGTAACATGATTTTGTTCATTTTCCGAGTGATGCGACTCATCATGCGAGGCCGCCAATCCTGGGGCACCAAGTAACACGCGAGTTTCATTAAACCTAGGCTTTGCTAGGGCATGGCAAGGAGCAATTGGTCCTAAATAGGCCCTTACTGCACTGGCAAGCCCGGCTCTCACTGGTCGCCGCCCTCCAAGTAGGTTTCTCTATTAACATCATGATGAGTTAAGAATCAGTCATCGTCGAAGTTGAGGTAGTCCGTTCAAAAGAAATATCACTCACTTGGCCAGGGGAGGAAACCTGATTCACCAAAGCTGCATTTCTCGCTCGCTGTAATCTTTTCTCTTTTGCCAGAACGCTAGATTTCTTGAAAAAGTGACAGCTTGCGCGATGCCTGTTAAGTCCCCGGTTGTCTGTTGCTCTCTCCCAAGAGCAACCTAGGGCTCCACATAACACCATCGAAAGAAACAGGAGTATCCAGAGTGCTATGCCTGAGAGCCTCATGGAATGCGCTGCCTAGCTTCTGAACATAAAATGTAACCCTAGTATGACACGACTCGGTCCTCAGAGTACCCAGAGTGGTAGGACCGTGACTAATCGGGATTCAAGTGACACTGTCACACACGAGCCCGCTTATTCACAACTTCAAACTTGTTATCAGAGCCTACATTCACTACACGCGGAATTCATCCATAGAGCATCTGTCACCCGATGGCAACAGATAGTGACTGCCATGTTTATTATGTGCTTCGGATCGTCATGGTTTTCACAGTACCAGTCAGTGTGAACACGCGAATTATCATGATGCTCACTGAGCGCTGAGCGCTAACACCGAGTTTTAGCGACGATCTATCATATGACTCTGCCTGGATCTCAAAACAATCGAAACACCTGGATATCATGATGACCAGTTAAGTTTTCCTGTTAAGCAGTTTGAAGACTAGAAGTTGAAACAGCGAAAATAACGTCTTACGCGACCACGCCCTCGAGATCGCAGCCCTCTCCATGCGAGCGAAAAGCAAGGTAAGTGGTATGTATGGGTTCTGTGCGCTTGCAACACTGACTCTTTCTCTGATTGTTCTCTATAACAACGCTCATGGTGCTTGATTGTCGTAGGTTCGGAGGATTAAAGCTGCTTGCGACATGACAAATCCT
The DNA here is from genome assembly GCA_016628085.1 of Suillus occidentalis. Lineage (NCBI taxonomy): Eukaryota > Fungi > Basidiomycota > Agaricomycetes > Boletales > Suillaceae > Suillus > Suillus occidentalis. The sequence continues at coordinate 73,232 of JABBWB010000147.1, forward strand.
GGAATTAAAGCAATATAATTGAATGCAAACCAAGTTTCCCCGTCCGTTCACCTTCTCAAGCTCTTAGTCGTCAGCTCTCAGACACCCTGTTAGGCGTTAAGGGTTCTATGCTCAGACAGAAGAACAGCCCGTCGCCAGAAGTCAAGGAATAAAATCCCGCGCACGTCTGAAGCTTCTTCTCGTACGTTACTGCTGCAACTGACCTTCTTTCCTGTCACACTGGTTTTCAATTGAAAAGATCGCATCCTTTTTGACGCAATGACCCTTACTACACATGCGACCATCTCAAGATACCAGACCCAGACCTTGATCGACTCTGCAGTGAGCGAGCACTCGGTGTCACACAAAGTCGACATAACCTCTCCTGCCATTACCAGCGTACTCGCCAATCTTGCTGCTATCGATGCGACACGACCCTTCAGGTAGAAGTAGGCCCCAATGTATCCGCACCTTCTGATCTCCTTGTCAAGATTTTCCCGACCTTGTACATCCGCGCCATGCCACCCGGTCCAGTCACATTCATACGATTTATGGCGAACATGACGGCTGCTCTGCGACTTTGTCATAGAAGTTTGTGAGTGAAACAGGGACATGTCCGACGAGAATAAAATGAGTTGGGGGCTGGCGCGTGCGCCATCACGATGCAGGTAGGAAGGTACATGAATTTGAGCAAAGTCTACTAAAGTCTACGCGGCACAGCGGGCGCTCTCCAGAACGTCATAAATTTTGGACAACACCTCTGTTTGCCTGTCGATGGCAGCTTCGACGTGTTTCACAACATCAATCAAATTTTCGTGAGCAATGCTTCCTTTGATATTGAGGGTCTTTCCCATGTTTCTACGCTTTGGCGTTTCAAGTGCTGGGACCGATGCAGCGCGTTGGACATTGGACAGATTTTGTCCAAAGCCACGTAGCGTCTAAATCACACAGGCATCAATAATTGATTTGAAAAGTAACGAGATGATGATTCCAGCTTACTATGTCTCTATTGCAGTCTGACTCGGTCGACTTAGACCTCTTACGCTTCAAGGACCAAATTTTGCTGCTACTATAGTCTCCAACTTGTGCGTTCCAACTGTCAACCGTGCCATCCTGTTACAATAACCGTTAGAATCAAATATAGAGAACCCGAGATGGTCATTCAGTGTACCCGTTCAAGTTCAAGCTTTTGTTGTTCCAATGCTAGTACATTTGCAAGTGCAGATTCGACTTTCGTGCGCCGGTAGCACCCGCAAGAATACACAGGGGCGCCTTGGCCATGCGCCTGACCACCAAGGCACGGTTCGAAATCATGGCTATGTGGAGTATCGGGAGTATCAGGATAGCTTGGACACGGAGACGTCGGGGTGTCATCCGAGTGTTCATAGTATGCCATGGCAGGCCCAGCAGCTTTGAGGGGAGCTTCAGCCCCATTGTCAAAGCCAGATGGGTGCAAGTTCGAGTCAATAGTACCGGACATGGCGAAATGTGGTTCTCTAGGCTCTTGTGACGGAAAGGATATGCATTTTCAATGATCCACAAAACAAAGTTCTGGAGCTCCCTTCATCGATCAACGCCGCAAGCAGCTTCCGCAAACTCAGGGTCCCGACATAACCGAAATCAGGTATATCCGAGTTAATTTTTGGGCTAACTAGAACGGCGACTCTTGCAAGTCTTAGGATCTACATCGGAATACACGAAGTGGTGCCTTTCCCGATTGCGCCAGCCGCATTAGAAAAGGTACAAGTGTCACGTATGTATACGGAGAGCCGCATGTCAGCCAATGGAAATGGTTCATGGTTCAAACGTTCAATAATGAGTGAGTCGATACGTTCATCAGTAACTGAAGCTTCAAAGCTTCAACTCACACTCCTACAGAGACTTACTTAGGTAGGAATCAGACCTTGAAGAAGGACGTACTTGACAGCTACATTCCCGGGCCTTCATGTAGTAACGTCATTCACCTATTAACATTCAATAATATTAACTCATCTACTAGTAAGATGCCTTTTTCGACAGGCTACGTTTCTGGTAAATTGGGTTAGTGATCTCATGGCTCGAGTTGGAGCAGATTCACAGTAGTGACATGTCAGCTCGTGCCGTGCAAGCGGTTTTTTGAATCACCAGGAGGCAGCCTGAAAGTTTTCCCCAAAGTTTCTGATGGAAACAACGGTATATATATGGTGACCATGTATGTCCTGGTTTTGCATGGTTAGGACAGCCTGACTCATGTTTAGGACCTGATCATGGATTCAGAAATTTCAGGTAGTACCACATTTCCACAATAGGCTGAAACGGTACTGAGTAAGTGCCGCAATACACTGTATACTGTCGCCGTCAGTACTTATCACCATTGGTATGCTTCCGAAAGTTCTAGGAAGTACTTGAACAAAATGAACCCTATTTTGGTATTTACCCTTTTTCGGGACCAAGGATTTAAGGCAATTTGTTTGATGGATTTGATTTAGGAGCAGAGTTTGACTCGGATATATGCTGGCCTTGACACCGCAGCTCTACTGATTATAGTCACTTGAACCTTGCTGGTTCGATACCTCTATTTGAGGAGGTAAATTAACGCTGTGGCTCTATTGAAGCCACCCACGGATGATCGATGGGGCTTTGTGAATTGTTGGAGTGAAAATTTTGCCGATAAGGACTGGGAGTATTTATAAAAAAAAGTTGTTAGTAGCCTTTCAGAAGCTTCAAACTCCGTCCCCTCCGGCTCAGTTGCCACTTGTACTACTATCAACTCATCTGAAATTGAGGATGAATTCCCGTCATGCGTCTCCTCTAAGCTCCACAAGAGGGACTCATCCCGACTACAGCAGGAAAGGCATAACAGAAGGCAGCTTTGACAGTGCTTTGACTCTCGACAGGGCTCCGAGTCACCGCCATGTCTCACGCATGAAACATTCCAAATCGAAACATTCATCATCATCACCGTCCGACAGCTATGGTTCAATATCAGGGGACGATATAAACGCTCCTCTTTCCCCCCCTTCCATACTCCGACATCTATCCGACTATGCGAGACTTGCAAAACAAAGGCCCAAGCCCTACCAAAGAGGTGGTTCTACTCTAGCAGAACGCCTTGTTGGTGGTCACTTTATTGGGCACCGTGGCTCCAAGAACCAACCGAATGTTTCCAAGGTATGCGAATCTGCACAGAAAATATACTGATTGCTTATTGTCAATTATTGTCAGAACAAAGATGTGCTGGAACATACCTTGAAGAACCTCTCTTCCGAAGCCCGCACGCAAGCTGTCGTCACCCAGCATGCTGAGGTTGAATGGAGACGTTTGTGCGCTCTGACAACAGCTTGGCGCATTGAAGCCATGGAGCAACACTCAAAACTTCTTCACATGGTTCTTGAGCGTGAAGCTGAGGTGTATGCCAATGCTGCTTCAGAGCCACTTAACACTTCGATGAAAGAACTCGTAAATTGTACTACCAAGGAGGAACTCGAAGATCAGAAGGAATGTACTATCGCCGTATACGATGATGATACAACATCATTTGCTGAGGCAGACGCAGAGCTCGATCATATGGAGACTTTTGTTTGTGCGCACTTCTATCCACCCGCGAATGATGTGACACTAAAGATCTCTCGCAAGCAATTGACATTGAATCAGGTGCTAGTGCTACAAGTTCGGATGAAGACCACAGCTTTGGTTCCATGCGGGGAACCTCGAGAAATTCCACCGAGTCCGATGACTGAGGTGATTAAAATCTTTCTGTATGATTAAATCTCCTAATGATTCTGCTTCGCAGGCAGGTACTGGCTCGGACACAGTTCAGCACAAGGACATACCCTTATGGCGCTCGTTGGATCACTCATTACTTTCGTTATGCATGTAAATTCAAGCCACGTGGCTCACTCTGACTCTTGTATTTATTGTATATCAAATCTTCACGTCAGGATTTGATTTGTATGCAACTGGAATATCTACTTGTTTTCCTGCTCAGGTTGTGTCTAGGAGGCGAGAAGCGCCATTGCATAAGGTACTAAAGTTCCGCAGTTCGGTTGAGGTCCGGCTCAGGCAGAATTTTGTCGAACTCCTACTAGTAGTAGGTACAGGCTTCTTCAAACCCGAACCATAGGACTGGTCAGGTGAGGTTCTCGAACTGGTTCCCAGACCCATTTCAACCAGACCTAATGCAACATATTACAGATTGGGCCATGACTGAATTCGGCCAGTCCGACCCAGGATCTGATTCCGGCGTCAAGGAGCCCTGAATCCTGTTCGCGAAGGTAAGGTCATATTCAACAAAAAAAAGATATATATTTTTCCAAGTGGGTTAGCAAATACAAATGGGATGGGCAACTTTGAAAAAGGGTAAGCCCCTCATAATCTATTATGCGTCTATGTGGCATGAACTCAACACGAACTCAACGTGTTTCATAGGGCAATGGATTAAGCGTGTATGATATATTGCCGTACAGACAGAGCAGCGTGCACATTTGCTGCGGAACCTTGATTATTTCGATAGATGTGAGCGGGAATGAAATTTTGAATGCATACCGTTTTAAGCCACTTACAGAAATGGCAGGAATCGATGCAGTCGGTCGCTGATCACGAGCTTACGGTGAGCGTAATTTGACCGTCTTGCACAGGATTAGAAGGTAATCGCAACTGATATGAAGGCCTCGAGGCACTAGGTGAAGCAGACCGACGACTAAGTACGTAGTAATGTAACCATCCGTGATATCGTCTGGCCATCGTGGAGCTGTTTTTCCTTCAAGACCTTTTACTGGGCCATCACGGTCCAGTCTACGCCCATCGCCTCTGTATCCAAGTTGAACTTGAAGCTATACTAACCACAGCGGCTGAGTACATACATCTACTACTGCTCCTCATAGCGGTTGACTCACACATCATGCTCACTTACAGACTGATTTCTCGATGTCCCAAAGCCATGGCGGCTGGCACCAGCACCTAGGGCCACCCCAGCTCAACCACGAGTCGTTCGATGGCAGCTCGGAACCCAATCCAACATATTTTGAGCCAAACCAAAGCGATCTGCCGCCACAGTCATGGTGGGGCTTGCCAAACGGCAGTAACTCCGCTGGCACGTCGGCTTTCGAGCCACGCTATAGCGAGTTGACTATCGGGGACAACGACCAGCCGCAGACTCACCCAAACACCCCAACAGCTGTCAACGAGCAAGGCTACCCCAACCCGGACATACATTCAACGAACGTAGCGCATCCTGACTTGGGGAGTCAGGGTGCGAGTAACAGCATTTACAGCGGCCGACGTTCCTACTATGCAGACTTGCAAGAGTCGGGATCATCTCTTGCGGAACAAAGTGACTTTCAGCTATTGCCATCTCACAGCAACGCCCAGCCAACCCTCGATGTCCGGGCAGACTCCACGCACACATATCCTTACAACATTCCTGGGCCTGCCAGCCATGGCAGTGGCCCGAGCTCACACTTTCAGCAATCTACTATGCAGCCATTCACTATGCAGCCATCTACTACGCAGCCATCATACCATCGTCAAGATATTTCCTACGGCGCAGTAGCGCAGCCGGAGGTACTATCAGTTCCCGGGGAGCTCGCGTTCCGGAACCCCGAGAACCCAGTTCACAATCCCCCTCGTGCTGCTGCACAAGAAGCTCGCCCCCCAACCCCTAGACCTGATGATACCTCTTTTGAGGCTAGGCTGCGTCAGGCAGCTCTGACTGAGTTGGGACAGTCGAATTTGAGCGCTCCCAGCTTGAATGAACCTGACTCGACCTCTGAGTCTCGTTTTGATGGTATGCGGTTAGTAGGCCGGAGCAGATCGGTCATCAAACATAAGCTAATTGCCAAGCGAGCAAAATTTCTCGGCTCACGGATTATCGCTACGCCCCACACACCACTACCTTCTGCGTCTACAGCACCACCAACCCCAATCATCTTCGTATCGTCAATTGATGAAGTAAAGGATGATGCTTGGGAACGGATGATGAAGTCTTTATTTGAGGTGTCATTGTTCCCTACCCAGCTGGAGGTCAGCACGTTGGCGCAAACAGCACTTGACAATGCGATCGGTACCGCCGAAAACGGTAATTCTTTACAATTTTCTTTTTCGTAACTCACATTTGAAACAAAGAGGAATTGAAGAAGTGGGTGTCGAGGCGAGAGGGTCGGGCCGAAATCAAGAGATTGAATGGCGCCTTGAAAACGATTTTCGATGGCTTCGAGGCCGTCAACCAACTGTTTATAACTGGCGTATATGAGATACCGCTCGGAGTTTCCGAAGACAAGACCAATGTTTTATCATCGCGGATCGCCAGAGTGATATTTTTGCTGTCGAACTTCATGTATCTGGACGAATTCAGGGAGGTATGCGGCCGTGCTTACTACCATTCAAACTATATTCCGTTCTCTAATGTTACAACTCAGCTATCCATAGTAAATGGGGAGTCGCGTTGGCTCCGAATCCCGTTCGGGCATGCTGCGATCATGGTGTTTCTGGAATATTTCCTTCTGCAGAGAAAGTTCATTGGATATGTTTCATTCAATGACGAAGGTTGGGAGCGCCGGCTCTCTAACGTCATTGCTCTCGCAGCAACGTTCTGTTACTGGGGGCTGTGTCGATGCAGCCACTCCGGGTGGTTCGTCCACTCTGAGTTCGACACTCCGGAGAATCGCCAGTGTTATAACACAATGATTTCTCGAATGAGATCGCTCGTTGGTACCGAGAAGATGTTATTTGATCAAAGACTCATTTACATTCGCCACGTTCTAAACTAGCTATGATCATACCCTTCGTACATTACTACAATGGATTGTCTTATTGTCATATCCCATACATTAACGCTTCTCATCCGGATTTCCGGAACATAGATCCGATCCGGTCCGATGTACAGATCCGCTTCTGATCCGATATACGATAAGCTTCTTAATTCATTTCCTGTTCATATAACGTTATCACAGCCTTTCCTGCTATCGGTACTTCCTTATTACCGGCTTCTCGGTATTCCTTAATTTCCGGCTATGTTTTCCTTGATCCGTTTTACTTGTGATTAATTCCCGGCTATGTTATTCCATCCGTCCACTCGTGATTTCCTTCCGGCTTCCATTGATTAGCGATAGACTTTGCTTATACTTCATACATAGCCTCGAGCCTTAGACATTCGGTATATAAACTCCTGTACTTACATTGTAACACCTCAGTTCGAATATCATCTTAGTTTGTCCTCTCTCTGTCCTCCGGACTTGAGTACTCGTTAGACTCCTGTCACCATCCGAGACTTACGGATTGTATCCGATAGTCTATATCCTCGGCTCTATCTTCGGATAGTCTTTACTCTGTTGGTTTCTAGTCCGGATGCGTCCGGATTAGTCTTACTCGTCTTTCCGTTATCCGGATAACCTTCGGATATCAATACGTTATACATTCCAACCTTCGGATCCGATACGATAGTGTTTCTGACCTTCGGATCTGATACGTTAGTGTTTCTGAAGTACTAGGGCAATACTCGGGAAAGGGGCACAGCGCACGAGCTGAGGCCAAAGCCCTTCGGATCCGTTAACCCGAGAGTACGACCTTAACACTTATGCATCAATCAATGTTCCATAGAATCAATACTACTAGTTTATGCGTCCCGACATAGCTGAGGAAGCGCGATCAATGCGGATGATAGACTCCCCTTTATAGGCGAAGATGGTCGTTCCTTTCAACGGTTGAACATTGCACGCTTCGTTGGTACTAAGTCGGTTGGTCGAGCGCTTCTCCAGTTAGCCGCTTCCTTCCTTCGGCGGTTGTTTGTTGTTGATAGCAATAGAGGGTATAGCCAAACAAGATCAAATATATTGATTCTACGTTGCGTTGGTACTATCTGCGAGTTATCTGCATTCTTTTACCCCGCAATGAAATGCATTCGGTCAAGCTATGTGGCTGGTACGTTGATAAAAAGAGTTAGATACACGACCCTCTTCAATCAACGTCTTACGGTATGTGATCATGGTGCCTTGATGAACTTTCAGCTTAATGATCTCATGTCCAGTACTCTGTACTATGTACATCAAGGTGGCCCTCTTGCACTGCAGAGCTCTACACAGCGCAATCACGGCGGCCTCTTACTCTACAACCTCTGGTATGTCATCAAATATGTGAGTTCACGACGACTTGTGACTGACGTCACTTCCTTACATCGTCCTGACGCGGACCATAAATCCGAGTCTATCAGAGGACAACATCAGGTGCATATACCACTGGCGCCAGCCTTCACAGCACACAGTTAGGATCATTCTGGCATCGGACTTCTTTTCCTTTTGTGCATCAGCAGCGAGAGTTTGACACTGCAAGCGCATCGTCACTCAGGTGTGTTGTTGACTTTGAGCATATTCATGTCGCTGACATTGACCCAGAAATTCTGATGCGCTGACCAGAGCTGGTATCCCTGTCGTGCGAAACGCCGTCATTGCGATTTTGCAGAAAATGGAGCAACTTCTGAACAAGTACATGTGTCTCCTCACTGCATAATCTTTACTTGCATCTCACGTCCATTTTTAGAACCAGGTCGTTGGCGTTCATGACCACCGCGACTCGGATAAGCTTCAGAGCAATCTCTGCAGCGTTGTCATTGTGAGTCATCGTGTTCATTACACCGCATTCTATCTCACGCATCTACACAGCATTAGTATTCGGAGGCTTGGTAGAAACTTCAACTAATGGCGGGTTGACTCATGGTCATCATTCTCCAGCTTACCCTACTAGGAGCAGGAAAGACGTCAACAGCATCTGTAGCCAATCTCTTGAGTTTTTGGATCGCTGGTCGCCAGTATGTTTCCTCTCCAATCGCATCCACCCTATATCTTACATGTAGTATCACTTGGCGATCAGAGCATGGACTCGGATGTGGCAAGCAAGCTCCATGAAACTTAAGCTTGTCACGGTAGGCTGTTTTATGATGTCTGGACTTGTTAAATGCTAACTGGTACTCATTAGCTTGACTTTGATCACATGGACTATGTCGCTCAACTAGGATATTCTAGAGGCATACATCATACACCGGCGTCGCCACTGGGTTCACCAAAGGACCAAGTGCCAGCCTGTCCATTGGTGTGACTCTCGTTTAGCCACCATTCTTCCACACTTCACCACTTACTTCGCGCGCATCTGAAAAGAGTATCGACTCTTTTGAGCGGGTCACGAATAGAGATCCGAATTGTCTTCTACAATTTATCGGTGAAACTTGTACCATCCTAAACTTGACATCGCCCAAAGTAAGTAAATTGATTTCGGCATCTCGTACCTTCCCTGATCAATATCATTTTCGGTGGCTAGTCGTAATTTTCATGCGTTCTCTTCGGCATACCCATTTCCAGCATATGTGGTTTTGGGCAGTCGCATTCACTGGCACCGCAAGATTATCATATAAATTGAGTCAGCTCCTACCCACGTACACCCACGCACACCCTCCAGTAGGTTCAGTTTCGTTTTCCTCCCCCCCCCTCGCCAGGACGCTCTGAAAACATGTCCCAGACTGTGGATGATGTCCCCCAGCCTTCAGAATCGTCGCAGTCACCCGCTTCGGCAACGTCCCAGAGTGCTCCACAGCACTCACTTGCTGTAGCGACGTCTGAAAGCGCCCGACATATGTGGAAAATCGCTGCCTTAGAAGAAAAAATTCAGGTGTTAGAATCCGGGCAGGCGATCAAACAAAGGTATGAGCGCCGTTTACATAAGTTCAGTTCGCTTATATTTCGTGTTGTTAGGGAGACGAACTACTACATGTCGCAAGGAAGAGCCATCAGGCGCCTAGTTACATTGTACGATAACATCGAAGACCTGATATCTGAAAACGATAGACGCTGTGAGTTGGACGGCGACGAAGATATGACTCTCGAGTAAGTCTTTTACTTGTGCCTCGTAGATGTCAGTCACTGGTTCATCGTCGCAGGCAGGATCGTTTGCAAATGGGCTATATCGTTTTTAGCAATGCCCTCCGGTGGCTTCAGGCAAAAGCTTCTGACATGGAGTACGACGAATACTCCCATATGCTAAAAAAGGTGTGCTTCGCTAGTGTAAATCATTTAACTTCTGTTGACATGCTACTCAGCTTAGGCAAGGGGCCGATAGTGCTCGAGGGGATGACACATCGAAACTCAAGAGCCTCGTCGTTGATTGGCTAAATCGCGAATTAAAGCCCAATCCCCCAATTGACCCCGATGACAAACACTGCCGTGGATTCATCAACGATACGTGCGGGAAATTGCTCTGCCCAACCGAACTAGACTGGAATAACCCGACGTAACCGTTATTTCATTCGAGACCTTGCGTAATGCTAACAATTCACCAGTGTTAGAGCAGGAATTAGGGATCGTGCAGACGGCTATATTGTGACTGAAATGTCCTGGCCAGCGTTCCTATATAAAAATTACACAGCCGATCCGGACAATCTGGAGGAAGGCTTGTTTAAAAGCACTCTTTTACTTCAGGTTGGTCATACCCGAGTCTTTCGACAAAATCTCACTATTTAGCAGGCCTTCAAAGCTGTGTTCACGTCTCCGTCCTCCGCAAAGGATGTTGCCGGTGAAGGTGACGGTGCTAATATAATTGAACACAACCGACACGCCCAAAAAGATTTTTCGCACAGCAAAAAAGTCAAGACACACGTGGCGCACATCATCAAGATGCACAAAGTGACCCCGCGATCGATCGCGTATGTGTCGTGCCAGGTGAGCAGTGGTTGTTTCTAATTTTCGCGTCACACTAACAATATGTGACAAGCTACGATTCGCGCTGTCTTCTGTGACCTCATGGCGCTCAGTGGATGGCGACTTTGACTATATACCTTTTTGGCACAGTATCGTAGACTTCTTTGAGAGGCCCCCTGGTCGGATAGCGCGGCAAAGAGTTGACCAACTTTTAGCGTGGTGGACAAGGTGCATTATTTACACGCTCAACGGTTCGCATCTGATTTCTATTTTTTTAGGAAAGTCTTCGGAACCAGCCGCCGCGCAGAAATCAGTGAAGGGGCAAAGGCTCATATGTCTGTGAATGCTCTCGCAAGGCAGAGATCCCAACTAGATGACGCCATGTTTGATTCGGAATAGGTTGTTTCTTACGGCTTCCACCTTGAATCATCTTCGACAATCGCTGTCATGACTAGACACAGTACTACTTATTAATAGACCAGTATTAATCTTGCCAATATAATGCCGTGACTTAAACATACAGAGCGATAAAAGTGATTTTATGACCTCATGGGACATGTTATATATGAGTCAAAGAAAGCTACGAATGTCAGATCTTCATCTTGTACGTGCACAAGCCAAAGCGGGCAAATACCGCACGCCAGGGTCGATGTATACATATTTTTCTCGTGGCTCCCATCGCAAACAGAAACTATAGGTACGCGAAGTCACAAAACCCAGCGCAACATTGGTGATACGTGAATTCGCTGCCTATTATTTTGCTCGAAGGCCACGAAGGATACGTGTTCGAGGTGACGAAATTGCAGCGCGCTAGCGGCAATCACTACATTTCGTGCCTTTATGTTGATCAAAGACAGAAAGTAAAGATGTGTGATACCTGCTTTTTTATTAGCTTGGGGCCAATAGGTTGATACAAATACGAACGGTCTCCAGAGCATTATTCAAGTCTCAGGGCGCGAATTCTTCAGTCTGGTCGGGAGAGGTTGAATCTAGAAGGTAAAGCTCAGCCGTTGCGGTCTTTGTATTTCTTAGCTTGATGCTGAAAGACCGTTGTAAATACCTGATTGTGCGAAGCGCGACTTTAACGTTAAATAGAGGAAATTGTATTGCCGAGGTCGCGAATGTGCACATACAGAAAATCTCCGGTTGGGCGCAAATGTACGCAGTAAGACAGAAGTGGGCAAGGCATGATCCAATGCTGTAAAGCACCGAGCTAAGATACTATACCATAAAGATTCAATATTGGTGCCAAGCTAGAAACTCTTGGGAAGTAGTACAAGTGGAATACAGCTGCCAGCCATTAGAGGCTCGCAGAAGGTCCCGTAGAGAGTCGAAGAAGGATATAAGTTGATTGTCGCTCGCGCACTGAACACATTTGGCTGGCGGGCTCAGGTCACGCTTCTTCCCACGGATTCCCAATCAACATAAAGCAGGCCAATCATTGGATCATCTAAAATTGTGCGTCAAAATTTCAAGCAAGACAATGGTTGATTGTTGCTGACTCGACGAGCACATTTCTGACGCTGGCAATTGTCACTCATCTCCTTTGTGTATCAGATTTCGTTCTACGTTTCCATTGGGTCCGAATTTGCATTCATCTAGCTCGATTGTCAACTTATACTCCACACTCCCTTCAAGTTGGAGTTCGAACGATGTATAGGTGTTTCCGCGAGTATCAACTGGAGTAGGGATCTTAGGAACTGTTCTTTCCTCTACAAGGTCAAACATCACGATGTGATGATCGATAGCAGAATTATGATGATGTTTGTGATTGTGTACTATATATTATCATATATGTGTTTCTCATCTGTCCGCCGGTTCACTGATGATCTCAATTTGTTTACTAACATTTTCATTTCCAGGTCATCAGCGCAATCAATGAGAAAGTCCCCAAGGCCTTCTGTACTCCGTAGGCATATCCATGTCCATCAAACTCAAGACACTGGACATCAGTTGTTCGAGTCTCATCACATCGTCCGCCATATTTAGGTATGTCTTGCATTTTGCTCTAACATCTCGGTCCGGGCGACCCATATCACTGAAGGAGCGGGGACGGCTTCCTGGTTGGTATAGCAGTGAAATCTTTCAGGGAGAACAACAGAAATATCTGACAAAGGTCGAACAGTTCACCAAAAAGAACATGGAGATCGAATGTTCGTCCAACTCGTGTTTATCTCATGCATCTAATGCTCGACATCTACCGTAGACCGTTAAGCGCCACCTAGCCCACAGGTCGCTGCGTGGCAAAAACGCATCACATCCCACCAACATCTTCAACTTTGGCAGGTAAGCATCTTTCATTTCAATGTCAACTACGGCAGCGTGATATTCCACAGATCCAACTCGGGTGCACTCACATACCGGTGGCTTGAACGTTCTGATCTTGCCTAATCACTATCAGAACCAGCCTGGGTGCGCATACCTTGTCTCTGTCCTGGGTCTAGTCTCGCGTGCAGTAATCATCCCATTGATAGCATTTGCCCTTTTGGATCAAGTCCTTTGACGGTCACGACATAAGGTGCGGCCATGAAACCACTCGAATCTCATCCTGTGTGAATCATTCCCGGACCTCTGCACCTTTGCGAGGATTATTCGTCACACTGGCATTTCCGACGGTCTTTACACTAGCACCAGAAATGAATAGCTCACTTCATCCACTGGTGCACGATTGGGAGACACGATCCGCTTCAAGTCATCTGCGACACTCCATTCCTGGGATTTCAGTCTGTTTCGATGTTCACTGGCAGACTCGTCTTGACAAGAGGACAGACGACACCTGCGCTGAGACGACTCATTCGATTGGTTCCGTATTTTGAACTTGCACGGTTCAGTTCAAGCATCAACCAATACAATATACTTATACATTGACAAGGGGCCCACTTCCACAGCTGGAATATGTATGTGCCCTCACACCTTGGCTCATACAACAACTAATCACACAAATGCAGAGCTACACTCGCTGCTTCAAATTCATCTTCACAGAATACTAGTAGCCATCGCCGCACACGCACCAACCTCAAGATATGCCAGAAAGCCTGACAGCAATGACAACCCCATCGGTTGGTGCGTCCATTGCAAAGAAAACTCACAACCTTAATGGGAGGCAGGCTTAAGGATGGGTTTAGGAGGCGCAGAGAGATTGCCGAGTCGTTTACAAGTACATGTAATCAAAATTAAATTAATGAATGCCTCACCATAGGAGATGGATATTGAATACGCCATACACTAAGTGCACGCCTCATTGGCAGATTAGCTAGCGAAGCGGATGTAAGCGGTGCACAGATGGACCGGAAGTCGAAGCAGCCATCCGGGATTGATGAATGGTGACCGACATTGATGGGTGCATATGTCATAAATTGGATGAGCCTATGACACTGCGCATTGGCGGGGGTTCCATAGCACAGAAGGACCTGAATGCTTGCAACTTGAAGAATGGTATAACTGGGCTCGTATTATCCAAGTACTCAAGCAGACAACGAGGCTGAAATTAGTCGAGTGGTATAAGTACATGTGGTGAAGGTATTCTACTAGTAGTTGACAAGAGACGATAGCGTATACGAAAACAAGATAGCGAGAGCACAAGAGCATCACAGCCATTAGTCCAAGTAAAAGGATGAAAGAAGCTCGCAGATCAAGAGCTTGTGAATATGTACCGGGCGACAGTAATACGCCGTAGAATAGGCTACACACCGATATGAATGAAAACCATCCTCTGCTCGAGCGGCACCTTCGTCTTCACGGAGTGTGTAGCACAGTTGAGTGCCCAGGCCGCCTTCGTGCAGTCCATGACACCTGCCTCCTTCGGATGAAACATATATTTATAGAAAGCCTCAACGACGTGTTTTGCAACAGAATCGTCGACCTCCCACAGCGTGCCAACGACACTCTTGAACCCTGCAAACTGAAGCCCAGCTGCGAGATGGACGACTTCGTCAGGTGTCTCTTTGTCTCCAACGGCAGTATGGCAAGCGGATAAGAATGCGAACTCGGCGTGCGGAATATCTTTTTCCATGATATCAAGCAGTGTTACATGTTCATCTCTCATGACGAAATGAGAGTGGTAAGGCTGCGCAGGGTCCTGCTTGCCATGACAAGCAAGGTGCACCTAGGTGTTCTCTTCCAAAGCTTTGAGTGCACCTGCGCGTGTGGCTGCGTCGCCAGAAATAGTGTTATGGCTGGCCGTCGCAGGGACGAGCTTATGGACAAGCTCAAGCTCGCTGTCAACAGCCAACAGTGCCTTGCCTTTCCCTGCACCCGGTTGACCTTGTCCAATCGTCACGAAGGATGAAGTGACACGTTTTTTCATCAACTGTCTAGACCTGACCAGAGCTGAAAGTGTCGGTGTGTAAGAACAGACATAGAGATCCTCGAGGCATGGCTCCTTGGAGCGATCTGGCTTTGTTAGAAATGGGTGGGCTGCATGGAGAGGTATGGACGTGAAAGCTGCAGTGGGACACAGCCAGACTCGAGAGCGGCGCTTTAGTTTGAGGACGTTCTCAAGTACGTTGACGATAGGTAACATGATCTCCTCCCATACTATTCGCAACAGCACTATCAGATCCGTTCTCGTCTCCTTTGGGTTCATCCGTGATGCGTGTCGTATTGCCCTGGTGAAGCGATCCTTGAGAATTGTCAGATCAGCGAGAGCGATAGACGGTAAAGGAACATGATGTGGCTCTCCTGACGTCGGGACAATGATGGCACCACACGAGTATTTACTGGCAAGGAGGATGATGACTGGGCCATGACGCGCTCCCGCTTGCAAGTCTTCGTATGCAGGTGGGAGCAGGAACCGCGAGAAGTCTTTAAGATTACGGATTTCAGCCACTGCAGCTTCCCATTGCCTCGTAAGTCCCCTATACGTTGTTGCTGCTCGATCAGCAGCAGCTCTATCTGTGCTGCCCGCAGAACCCTGAGCACCAGCAAGACGTTTCTTAAGTTCTGAGACTTTGCGAGCTAGGTCGGGACTCGTGGACTCAAGATCTTCGAGTGGTGTCCTGAGTCACGATACCAATGACCACTGCTGGCCGCGGCCCTGCTCCATGAGTTCAACTGCCTGCGGTAGATTCCCACGACGTATGGCACATGAAGCCGCATCTACAGGAAGCGATTGTGCACGACGAAAAGCAGTTGCAGCCTCACGCCGTGAGATAATCGACGATCGCGTCATCACATGGTTGTCGAAAAGCTCCAAGCATACTTGGTATGCTTCGAGATCAGATTCATGTTGATAGACTTCTGCTTGGCGAGCCCAATCAATAGCCTGTGTGATACGCCGGGGTAATCCTTGAGTAGGGTGACGCGATGACAGTTTGAAATTATCTACAGCGAGTGACAAATCAGCAGGGTTGAGTTGCACTCGGTAACGAGACAAATAGGCTTCCTGCAGCCACATGTAGCTGAAGTACCTGTCCGGGTGCAGTGAAGGCAAAGCCTCCAGCGATTGTTGGCAGAGATCAATGGCCTCCTCGACATCTTCATTCTTCCGAGTGTGCGTGAAACGAGAGCAGAGCGCCGAGCTCAAATTGAAAAGAGTTACATGGCGCTCTGGATCGTCAAGCCCCGCTAACTGAAGGGATTCGCGATACAGATCAATGGCCTCATTGAGATCCTCGCTGACATTGAATTTGTTATATCTGGTGTCGAGCGCAAGGGCAAGGTTGCTAAGCGTGGTGTCACGACGTGGATGCCCAGGTGGGCGCAACGTCAGTGCCTCGCGACGGAGGCTGATAGCTCGGGTGATGTCATCTCTGGCACCGCGTTTGTCGAAACGGGTGACGAGGTCGCCCCCTAGGTTGCCCAACGAGACAGCACGAGATTCGTGCCCAACAGGGCGCAGGCGCAGCGCTTCTTCATGCAAAGAGATGGCCTCATCGAGGTCATTAGGATTGCCTTGGTGATTGAAGCGATAGAAACGAAGTGAAACAGCCAAGTTATTCAAGTAGAGATCACGGTCAGTATGTCCCTCGGGGCACAGAGACATGGCTTCACGACGAAATTGTATGCATTCGTCTAAATCATCAATGTTGCCGCTTTGTGTAAATCGTGACCGGAGAACATGTGAAAGATTGTCAAGTGCTTTTGGACGGCGTCGATGACCCAAAGGACAGAGGTCGAGGATGACTCGTCGAAGGCAGATGCCTTCATTGGATGCGTCTGTTGGAAGATTGTTGCATCCGACGATCACATAATCGGCACCAGCCCCTGCCGCAATGCTACGAAGGTAGGTGCCCTCTGGACAGAGAGGCAGTAGCTCATGATAGAGTTGGGCGGATTCGCGGATGTCGGCAGCAGTACTTTTCTTGTTGTGGCGCCAAGTCAGCGCTTCAGTGAGATTATATAGAGATGAGGGACGATCGGGATGGTGCTGCGGACGCAATGCAAGGGCGTCGCGGAAGAGGGAAATGGTGTTATCGATGTCTTGTAGATGATTCCGGATGTAGCCTTTGAGGCGTGCCCATGCGAAGTTGGTGAGAGCTGCTGCATGGTCAGGATGGCTGGCCGGACACTGGTCCAGAACCAACTCAAAATGCTCTACAGCAGCGTTGAGGTGAGAAAACGTCTTGCTCGCAACGTATTTGGCAAATTGCGTGTGGCCTGCATCTGTGTGCCGAGTTATCTCGCAGTCTGCGAGGGACTGCAGATGGCGTTCCATCAGCAAAGCTAACAGCAAGAACCAGCGTTACTCACATCGAACAGTGCGCTGTCCTGATCGTCGCAAGCCTGAACAACGGTAGCTTTCAGCGTGAGGGATGGGTGGACGCCGCGCACGGGTGGGAAGGATAGGTCTAAGAGATGTAAGTTTATGTGCGTGGATGAGGAGCAAATCACTCACCGAAAGGTTCATCTCCGTGATTGAGTACCTCATCCCACGACATTTGAAGTTGACCAATGACCTCTCCACTGCCTAACATTCGATCGGCCTCATAGGACGCCCTGATTTCCACTGAGAACACAGGTGAAGCATCTGATGATCTAAACCGAAGGTCAGTTCTCGAATCGCACCTGAAAGTTACAAAGGACTTTACAAAGACACAGTATCCATCCACACTGCAGATTCTTCTGATGACAAGACACCAACGGCCGATTTCCAGCGTTTCTGGGAGTCGATATTGATCGATGCGTAAATTCCTGCAGGTATGCGCTGGGAAGGGACTTTAAGATTTTTTCCGCTGATGACTGTAGATAGAACATGAGAATTAGAATATGGTTACGGAGATGATATACTCACCATTAAGTCTGATGTATCGGCTTTCTGAGCTACCAGACATGATGGTGCGATGAAGCAAATGAACGAGGATCGAGGATGGATGGGTGGGAGTGAAGATGGGGGTAGAGATACGGGGACTGTGGATAGATTTCAGTTGAGAGGGGGAGAAGAGGTTGAAGGTTTAGGTCCAGGTCATGCTGCACGTGCATTTCCACATTAATGTTGAGGGCTGTTCGTCACGATAGACGCTGGCATGATTGCGCTAAACGCTGAGAATGGAGAGCACCGCGACTAGGATCAGCAGAAGAATCTCTGCTAAACAAAGGTGTAGACAAAGTCAACAGCGCAAATGGCCGGCCAATTGCAAGGTCAAAAGGGAAATACGAGTCTCGGAGCGTTTTGTGATGATTGCTGCTCCTGGATTGACGAATGCAAATGATGCATGCAAAGCTACACAATTTGAAATGACGAGATACAATGTGTGGTGAAAAGTTAGACTGTATTTGCCGAGGACTCTTTGATCTGAGCTCGTCATCGTCAGAAATTTCAAATCACTCAGTATGTCTTTCCACGAACGAATGTCATCTGAAGTATTTCATCTATAGTAATAATGTGAGAATCACCTGCAGCATATACTCTTGCAGCAGAAGAACTAGCCTCGAACGTGCCGACGCTGTCATCCGGAAACACGCTTATCTGTAAGCAAACGAAACCGATGCTATTTATTCTGCAGCATCAAACGATGCTCAGCGGACGCCACACGAAATATTCCACCTACCGGAGACATGCTTTGATCGACCTCCCAGCTCCAATTCGACGCATTGGTCTTGAATGCTGATGACAACCTCACCTGTTGACACTTTCAAACTTCCAGGAACGATGCGCTTCACCTGAATTCGCCTTGCATCCTCATCACATCGTCCCTTATCACTCCCACCTCTTCCAGAAGTATCCCCATCTGCACTTCGACGTCGTTGATCAGGACTCCTTCACAGCAACTTGAGCTCACTGGCCGCCGGATGCATTGTAGGTGTGCGCATGTCAGTGTAGGGTGGCCGCATGGTCCATACGATAAGGCTCGTCGTCCATAGGGAATGTAGCTGTAGCGCACAAATAATGAGCATGAAGGCCTGTTCTCAAGAAAATAAGGCCGATGAATCAGCACTGCAGCTGGGTGTGTGACGTGTGATGATGAAGAGTTAGCACCCCCGCAGGAACCAAATGCCCACAGAGTTATTGTGAGAAGACTGTTACGCACCTAAGGTCTTCTGGATGCCCATAATTCAATAACATTATGATATGGCTGTCCAAACCAACGAAAGGAACATGCAGAAGAGCATTCGGCTCGATCGTAGTGTTTGCGTGTGCTGCGCTCTACATTCTGTGGAAAATGTAAGATGAATTCTTAGCCTGTGTGCCAGTGAGAGAAGAGTGAAAAATACTGGAGGCGTCGAAGAAACCAACTATAGGTTCATATCGATAGAAAAGCCCGTGTGCTCTCTGGATCGAGGAATGAAATCAACATGCATACCAACTTAAACCGTTCGCATGCGTGAGCTTATTCAGCGAAGAATGATTAAAGTGTGAAGGATCATTGGTGTCTGCACTCACCGTGGAATCGTGCCTAAGACATCAGAATCAACCAAGAGAACGACTGATCCCCTGGCAGGAGGGAGATATCCACCATAGGTGGTACTGTAACATATCTGCCCATACAGGCCAGTAGGTCAATCGCATATGGAAGTGATGGTATTTGACGGAGAACAGGGTTGGTGGTGCACCTCGATACTGAAAAAAATGCTTTGAATTACGGGAGCGGATGCACAACGTATATGTACATCGAGGTAATTGTCACTTACGAAGGGTATACGTCTCCTAGCTAGAGGATAGACCAGGTGAGGGTGTGGTGTTTCGATCGTGCAAAGTGAGGGAGCGGTTCCTTCGAGTGGGTGATATGAATGGTGTAGAATGGGTGTGGGTGCTGATGACACCGAAATGGAGGAGTCTGAGCGGAAGATGGTTCTCATCTGCGCATGCAACAGGGTACTAAGCACGAATGACCAATTAAAACATAACAATGTACTTTGAGAGATGACCAATTGCAAACTGGCCTGGTGCGGGATGGATGGATATCGGAAAAATCTCACCTGCACAAAGACGCACAGTTGACTTGAGAGATGAACGAGCTCAAGGTCTCGCACGCAAGATCCTCGGCGTTTGCCGACTCCGAGTCGACTGTCAGACCGAGGAAGTTCTCACTGCATCATCAACGAAAGAGTGTCTACCGTGTATGGTTTCACCTGCCCGTGTAAGGGTCCACAAGGTCCCCAATTTGTCATAAGGTGGCACAAGCATTATGCACCGCTGCTATGCCCACATACTCTATGAGATTCATGTCAGCCTGAGTAAGTCTTGTGGTCCGTGTACCACCATATGGTGCCTGGTGACCCATATATGCATTGGGCCCCTTGCATGGACTGGGGTCTGGACCAGCATTATATAGGCATTTCATTGTAGCTACCAGACTTAGATCATGCTTGTATGAGACTGCAATGCAAACATAATCATTCGAGTACTAGTACAGGACATGGAGGCAGGCAACAAATGATAAAAGTGAAAAACACCTAGACGGCTTGGAAGTCAAGGGAAATGCAAATCATCGGCGTCGTGATTTTGCCTTGCCACGGCAACCACGCGCACCACCTCAAGGCACTCGTGCCACCTGTTTCGTGTTTCGTCCAACACTGGCAGATGGAGACGTCGGAGGATCGCTCAAAGGAGACTGCTCACGTTCTGGGACTGCTGGTGAGCCAATACGAGAAGGTGCTGGAGAGCTGGGAGGGGGTGTATGAGGGCCACCATTCTGAGCTGTCGCTGCCTGATTGAGAGATTCGCCATTGTTGGTGAGCTGTGCACGATGAGTTTCGGTTTCCTGGTCGTCCTGCTCAGTAGTAGCCGTGTCATCTCCGAAAAAGTCGTCCATGTCATCATCAGTGCCAGAGTCATTGGCTGTGGCAACTCTGCAACGCTTGGAGGGACGGTTGTCGGTCAAGCCAGGAGTCTCACTGCATTATTGCTGTCATCTCGTGTGATACTAAGAAAGACAGTGAACTTACTCCTTCCAGAATTTCATCAAATCTTTGACCCACTGTTGGTCAGCGCTATCCTGGATGATGTCCACGGCTCTGTAGTATAGATCGCCAAGGTCCATGGCTCCGATGACAGGCGTCCATGACTCCGCATTGCTGGCTGTAAAGTACATCTGATGAATGTGATTCAGATGTAGCAGATAAAATTGAAATCAAACTACTTACCTGACAGGCGGCATACATGATGTTTCTGATCCCTGGCTCCGCAAGATGGTGCATTTTCCCCTTTCCGGGCTTTGATGAGCGGCCAATGTGCTCTTTCGATAAAGCAGACATTGGACCTGTAAAAATATGGCGCCATGCCTAGTGAAAACAACGTTAAAAATGGTACTGACAACTTAAAAACCCCACCTGTATCACGACACGACTGCGGAGGAATCCCTTCTTCTTGTTCTTCGGGTCGTACATACTCATGTCATAGAACATTGATGGCCACTGCTTTGCGCTAATCTTCTTCTCCCCTGCATTCACCTTGTCCATATAAGCTCTGACGCAAATTAGTATGTGTTTTAATTAAATAAAAATACGTACTGAGGATCCATGTCAAACTCAGCAACATCTCGTGCAGGGCACAATAGTCATGCAGTCTGTGGGTGGTTCCATCCTCGCAAGGCCTTACTGTGAGACTTGAGTATCAGGGGGTCGAAACGATCCTTGGCTGGGTCATCGAGCATGTACTGAAGCCCAGCATGCTTGAGAGACCCCGTATCGTCACAACGAGCTGCATTCGCTGCGCTTTCCATCTATAAAATGTCAATATATGCCAAAAAAAAAGTGCATATATGCACTTACCGACTTGAGGAAACTCGTTAGTGACTCGGGCTCACGTTCGAGTTTCGTAATGAGGTTGCTGAGATTGGGGATTGACTTTGCAAATGTGGTAAACAGGTGGATGTTGGCTTGTGTTCTGCAATGAACAAATGATTAGCTAAAGTCGCTAGTTGAAATAAAAACAAACTCTTCATTCTGCTCCTGGTTATGATCGGCATCCTCGGGTTCAAATTCAGCAAGTATACCATCTCGTAGAATAACAAAAATGTTAGCAAAGAGATCATAGTTTAGACGGAAGAATCGGGCAGCAGTGAGGTAAGGGTCGAGTGGATTCCTGTAATGATTTGTAAGCTGCTGATCTTTCAATTTCACTTACTGATGTGGCCTACGATTTCTTCTGCTTGCGTCCAGTTGACGAAGTGTCATCTAGACTCTGGAGAAGAGCTTCAAAGCATTCGTCAGACCTGCTGCCAGCATTTTGGTCTGTGCTCTCAGGCATGATGTGGTTCAGGGTTAAGGGTAAACACGATTCAGGATCCCTTGTTGACGTGTTGTTTGTTTGGTTCTGTTGACTTATTGATAACGTGATCACCAATGAAGGTTTGAAACTTGTTATTATTTCTTCAGACCAGGGAGAGTGCGGTAGTGCTGTAGGTCGGCGTGCTTGCACCTATGATCTGGGGCTGTTTGCATACTTATTTCTTTTATTGTTTCAGTTAGTACCATTGGGCGTCCGCTTATCCAGTCGCCA
>JABBWB010000148.1:0-95682 GCA_016628085.1 Suillus occidentalis
GTTGGCTTTCCACGAACAAAACGCAACTGCCTCGAGGCTTAAGAAGAACCTCGTGCTGCGCTGGAAATAGGGCTTGGGACTTGCTTGTAAAGCAGAGATTGCCCAAGGAGGGAATCCTTGCCAGAGATTTGGTTGGAACCAGCTGGCACTGTGGCAGGGCCTGGCACTTGTCAGTGATTATATCTACCTCATATGATCTCCCATAAAATTTCGCTAACGCATAGATCATAATCAAGTTAGTGATCAGGGCTGAAGCAACGCGCTGAATTGGTGTTTGGTTGTCCGTTCAGCCGCCATGCTCCCTATCGCTAACTTGAATCTCAAAGACCTATACCAATCAACCTTCGAATTCTTTGCCTCGCGTAGTCCTTCCTTCTCTTTCAGTGCTTTCAGCGCTGAAGACTCTGTCTCTGACATATCCTTTCCGTTGACGCCGAGAGACCCGACGTCGAGAAACCTTTACCCAGACGAGGAGTCTGCTTCATTACGTGACAGGTTGGATGCTGCCGAACGCACCGACTACTCTCACAATCCGTCCTCTTGTAATCCACCTTTTGGCGCCTCTGCCGCAGCCTCTACTCTTTATTCAATGCGCCGCGAACACGATGTTACAAAAAACGAACTCTCCAAAACCCAAGCAGAAGTCGCTCGCTGGGAGGAGAAGTGTAAAATACTCGAGAAGACCCTCAAAGAAACGAGAGACCTTCTGAAAGTCAGAGACAAGGAGATCCAGGTGCTTAAGGAACGCGAAAGGCATACTCCCGAGCGTCATTGCCCTTCCACTCGCATCGATCGTCGACGAAGCCGTGATCTCGCACATCAGCGATCAAACTCATCCCAGTCTCAGCAGATTCGACTGAGCGCTGACTGGTCAGAGATCCATGACGATACCGTATCGCAGGCCAACGGCAATCATCGCCGCAATGGTAGCGACCCTCACCTAGATAACATGTCTACAGTGTCTGAGGAAGAACGAGCTCAGTCTCGCGGCTTAGAGACCTTCTTGAACAAGATTGATTTATGGTCTGGAGCGCAGGTCATACAAGCCGTGCAAGATCTCAACTCTGAAATTCTCCAGTTTGCGGCATCTGCCACGGAGCTTTGCACGTTCTCGAAGCAGCGCCCTAACTCAGCCAAGGTCACGCAAACTTCCTCCGAAGTTGCCACGAGGTTGGGTGCTGCCCTGAGTCGCTTGTTGACAACTCGGGATCATTCACAAGATCCTATGCTTGTTCAGCTAGCACTCCAGGGTTGCATCTCATACTGCATATCTAGAGCACTATCGTCATTTTGCATCGGGTACCAGTCCAAGGCCAACATCACTCTGACCCAGATCTATACCCATATGTTCCACTCAGGTAAGTTCCTAACACATTTTGTCGTCTGCAATTTGCTCATATCGCTCCAGAACCCCAGCCAACCTCATCACGATGGAGAGCACTGACTCATAAACACATCCACGAGCTTCACCCCGAACTTAATGAATACGCGATTAATGAGATGACGGAGACGATCTTCCGCTGGTCGCTAGACATTTTCCTCATCTCGGGCAGTACCAATCCGCAGCCCAATCCGGCTTCGCGCGAGAACTTCCGCGCACGCTTTGGGGCCCAAGTGAAACGTATTTCGAAAGCCGCTTGCAGGCTGGCGCAAGTGACGAAGGAGGAGATCATGTCGGCGAACTTCGAGGTTATCGCTGCGGATAGTGGCCAGCTGTTTGAGGGGCAGGAGATGATGGATGCGTTTGAAGACTATGGATCATCGGATGGTGTGGTTCTGTGCACAACGGAACTAGGCCTACGGTGCTCGACAAGAAAAACCATGAGCGATGCGCCAGCTTCAGAAGAAAGCATAGATCGGCGTATATTGTTACGGCCCAAGGTGGTTATTGAATCTGTTGTAGAAGTTATTGACCCACGATGATATGTCTTTTCTTGTTTACAAACTTTCTGCTGCATTTATGTACTTTGCTCATTGATCCATACCACACACTGCTGTTGTACTTTCTTTGTACTTAATACTTACTACTTCATAGATCACTTCGGATATTGTTTATTTGATCCTAAAGGTGTTGCTTAACAAGCACAAACAGCCATCCAATCACCTTCCTAATAATACTAGTATTCATTATGACACCTCAAAAATTCCTTCAAATCTAATGCGGCCAGGAGGCGATCAGAGACGACACGGCATTAGCCTGCCCAAGTCTTTACTCGAGCAGATTAATGCCTCAGGTAAGCTCACACAGATTTATTTCTGAGCCGGTCGTAACAATCTGTGCAGAGCAGAGCTCTCATCGACACAAAAGTGGTCGTTCCCATGCATCACGCAAGGATGCGCGAAAACAAGAGCGAACGGATCTTAAAAAGAGAAAGGCGGATCATTTCATACATAGCACTTACTCAGCCAAACGATGGACCGAAGAAGAACACGTCAACTCACCGCGGAGAAAGCGCATGAAGATGTTAGAAGAGTCGGTCTCTCGACCACCTGCCTCACAGCCTCATAATGTGGTTACCACAAAGGTGCTACCGTGTCATAGACCTGAGGAACTGCACACCACCACCGAGTCTGTGCCGAAGCAGAAACTCAAAACCACTGCGCTAGAGAGACTCGTAAATAAATCGACTGTTAAACCCCGTAAACTTGCATCTACCGGCCCTCGAAATCGCGAAGAAGAGGAAGAAGATGCCTATATCGCGTACCTTGAATCAAAACTAGGGTATGCTGGAGGCGGCTCACGTCGTAAGGATGATGACATGGATGGACTAGGAGGTATGCTTCACTGTATCTGTTACTTGGAGGTGTATCTCACAGTTCTTCCACAGATCTGTTTGACTTTACAGAAAATATAATGACTGAGATGCCAGTAAGTCTGTTTTGCAGTTACGCGTTTTGTCGTGTCTGAGTCCCCACAGGACTCGGATTTGGATGACGAAGTAGAGGATGGTGATCAATCAACATCCACGGAAGGCCAAAGTGATGGATCTTGGGAAGATGAGGAATGGGGTGGCCTTGATGAGCTCAGTGGGAATGACGGGATTGATGCTGGGGGAAGTGATGATTCTGTGGATGACTATGAGATGACAGAGACGAAAGAAAGCCAGCATTCTGACGCTCAACCTAAGGCTGCGGGTCAGTTTTTCTGTATACATGATTTTTGGGTTGGAATCCATCTTTTTTCACAGGACGCTATATCCCGCCGGGATTGAGGAAACAAGCCACTAGCGATACAAATGAAACAGAGGAACAACTTAAGCTCACTCGCCAACTGAAAGGTCTGATAAACAGGTAACATCTTGTTGTATTGTCGTTGTCTTTACTGATTGCATCTCGCCTTAGAATGTCTGAACAAAACATTGCAACCATCCTAGATAGCATTGAAGATGTGTATCGCAACCACCGCCGACATGGTTAGTGCCTATTATATCTGCACTTGAGCGTGGCTCATATTTTCCCCCAGACGTCACCTCAACCCTCACGAGCCTCATTATTAATGGCATATCATCTCACTCAACTCTTCTGGACTCGTACGTGGTCCTCCACGCCGCGTTTATATCTAGTCTACATAAATTGATCGGCACTGCGTTTGGTACGTGTCTTGTGAATGGACCTATTCCCTGAGCTGATCCACGTCATACACTTAGCGGCGTACTTCGTTCAGAGCGTAGTATCCTCCTACGAACAACACCTCGCTTCCGTGGAGGAAAAGTCAACCAACTCAACAGAAGTCCCTGAAGACCTAGGGAAGGAGTGTTCCAACCTCATCGTGCTTTTGTCAGAGCTGTACAACTTTCAAGTCATTTCGTGCATTCTCATTTATGATATCATCCGCGGCCTTTTGGATAGAGATCTATCTGAATTTCGGGTAGAACTCCTGCTGAAACTTCTTCGGAGTAAGTTTGATAGTATTTATTCTCGTCATATCTTAACCGTGTGCTAGGTTCCGGCCACCAGCTACGACAAGATGATCCTATGGCATTGAAGGACATAGTATCTTTAGCACAGTCTCGGGTCGCCGGAGAAGCTGATATAATGAAGTACCGCCGCATCTCATCATCTTTGCAACCGTCTTCTCACTGTAAAACACAGTTCACGCACGCGTTTCATGACCGAGACTCTAAATAACCTGAAGAACAATAAAATCAAGAAGACTGCTGCAACACAGCACCAGGGGGGCGATGCCGTCGAGCGGATGAAGAAGTTCCTCTCAGGGTTGGGAAAAAAGAAGCACAGTAGGTCGTTCCTTCGTTGTGCTATTTGGGGTGGCGCTGAGGCAGATGCAGTTCTCGCTCACGAGCCGTTACGCATAACATTGGAGGATCTCCATTCGGCGGAAAGCAAAGGAAAGTGGTGGCTTATTGGCGCTGCTTGGGGCGGAGATCCCCTTACCGATCGGCCGCGCGAAGTTCCCCAGCATGGTGGGGAATCAGAGGGTGATGTCAGCACTGCCGCGCTTCTAAAACTCGCGAGGAAGCAGGGCATGAATACCGATATTCGTCGAAGTGTTTTTGTGGTGCTCATGAGTAGCGATGTAGGCATTGGCGTCATATCCCTGTTATCAAATTTCATTTCTTGTTTGCAGGATTATCTGGACGCATGCGAACGCCTGGCGCAACTTGGCCTAACGGAAGTGCAGCAACGCGAAATCATCAGAGTGAATCTGCATTGTTGTGGAAATGTTCGTGATTCCATAGGATTTTGCATTGCCATTGTTGGCTAAACCAATTTCGCAGGAAAAATCTTATAACCCATATTACACACTTGTCTGTCAGCACCTGTCTCAGCGTTCGCATTCGTACAAGATCACGTTGCAGTTCTGTCTATGGGACTTTCTTCGGGACTTGGGCGAAAGTGGCGTTGGTGGGGTAGAAGTAATCAAGAGCCTGAAAGATAATGACGTAGGGTTTGATGTTAAATCCATGTCACCTTCGCGTATGAAGAATGTCGCCAAAGCGTACGCGTGGTGGATAGCCAAAGATTGTTGTACGCTGACAATTTTCAAGGTGAGTTCGCGTGCAGTTCCTGGAAGGAGTTGCTGAAACGAGAGTCTTACAGCCTGTGGACTTTACGGTACTCAAGCCACAGACACGTACTTTCTTGAAAGAGTTGTTCATACAACTGTTTATCGCTAGCCAGGTTTCATCGCCGATGCTCAGCCACGACTCCGGCGACTATCCTTCCATGAGGAACCGTGGATCGCTTGAAGAGATCTTCTTGAAGATTTCAAGGATCGAAAACCTGGGCCTTGGATTGGTATTCTTCATGTCTAGTACGTTCAAAGGAGAGGATGGGTTCTTGACTTGGGCTAGCTCAGTGGCAAAAGAGACATTACAGACTGGGATGGATCATATCCCTAGAATATAACAACGCTTAATTACGCAGATTTCGTGAATGCCACACTAGAACATGCACTCCCTGTGCTCCCACCGAATGAAATAGTTGGGTGCTCTATACGAGAACTTGGGGAAGAGTATCAGCATCTAGTTGGGTTACGAGTTGTTCGCCACGTACTGATACTGCAGGCCGGTTTCTTCGGTAATGAACTTCGATTGTAACTCAAAATCGGTGAAGTTACAAGCTGAGGTGATTAAAAGGCCCTTATTCAGTTTCACTAATAGCCGAGTGGGCTGATGCATACGCACATGTAATTAGAAAATGCCCGCCTGGGTTCAAGAGCTTCGCGATACGCATCGGATAACCTTCTACTGGGATCCTTCCATTCTCACCCTTTTCCATCAACGCGATGGCATCGTATGTGCCTTTATCAAGGATAAGATCCCAAGCTCCGTTCTGATCGTCTGCGAGTAATGGTGGGTCCTCATGCAGGAAATCGCACACTCTAAACGTAATGGCCGTGAGATTGCGAGAGTGCGCCACCGATTGAGCGAGCTGGACAGCTCCTTCACTATAATCAATTCCTAAGAGTCGATGTGGTGGATAGCACGCTTCTCCACGTCCCTCCACAAGTGCAAACAATAGTGCACCGTTCCCACTTCCAACTTCGAGGACTGACATATCAGGACGTGGAGGGGCGTGTTGATTAACCCACTTGACCATTTCATTCATCGCCCTTTTGCCGAACCTAGGCACCAGAAGTATGAATGCAATGGAAGCGAGGTGCTTACGCACCATATTTCACCCTCATCACCGTTTTCACTGAAGTTCTCCAATTCTTCTTCGTACACGTTATCCCAGCTGATTATCGATGAGTGATGGGACCCGCAAGTTTGCAGAGGGTGAACACGCCTACTGTTCTTTCGTACCAAGTTTTGAGGGCTCGAGCTCTGATGTATCCATGACGTTTTTGGGAGCAGTCTTGGATGGCAAGTTGTTGACAACCGTCACAAAATGAAAGAACGCTGCTTAGTAAGCGGCCACATATGCAATTGCATGCAGCAGCTGTCTCAATTTTTATGTGAGGGAACTCTAAGAAGCAGAATAGGACGGCAGGTAGTATAGCGGGGCCAGGACCAAAGGAGTGAGCGATGATATTCATTATGATGGATATACAAATGAAATAGAAATACAGAGACTTGAAATATCTAAGTAATTCTTCGGTTCAAAAGTTTGACGACGACTTACCGGTACCACGAGTAACGTATGAGAATTAATAGTTATCTTGACTTTCCATCTGTTTTGTCTAACAGGTCTTTAGCTTCGTTGATTTTACTCGCCATATATGGCGAGCCCCCACGGTCAGGGTGATTTGCAAGCATGATGTGACGGTGGGCATCTTTCAGCTTGTTGCGTAGTGTTACGCCGTCTCTGTAAAATTTACTGCCGTCAGACACAAGGTGATAGAGTGTGCTGAAGGTGCAAACTTTAGCCCAAGGATTGCAATGGCCTCCTTACGATCCATTTTCGCTTTAAAACCACCTTTTACCCATTGGTCTGCTGCCCGTTTTCCAATAATACCATTGCGCACGAGATGTCGTCCAACGAGAGCAGCTGTGATTGCTCCGACACCGACAATTACAGGAGTTGCCATGAGGAGGAAAAGCAGAGAGCGGGGCGTGGCTGTGCTGGATTTGGTTGACACCAATATTTTCCAGAAGAATGACTAAATATCACACTGCCTCCAATCGGCAAATTCAGCTCAAACGGTCATTTGCACCTACAAGTTGGATACAAAACAACCATGGAAGGTGTACATTGAATGACGCTGAAATTCAAGCAAAACTGGTTTCTCGAGCTCTGGGATAATGGACACACAAAGTGCCCATTCAGTGCTTTGTTCTTCAAGCACAGCCCTAGCCTATGCGTGGTTCCTCGTCACCCATTCACTGCTAACTTGCTGTAAAACGCCGTTACCATTCATTGACGCTCATCCAGCAATAAATAGACTCGGATGTGACCTTGGATCACGTTCCTACACCCTCACTTTCGTCGCATTGACATCGTGCGCATTTTCCCTCTATCTCTTCCATGACCCACACATTCTTCACTCTACAACAGAACGTTTACAAGGCCGATCATGAGCCCATAACCGTCGAAGACGTCAACGAGAACAGTGTTTCTTCTCCAGCCTTGCGGCGTCTCATTAGCTCAGCTCCAGGTGCCTCCGTTGGTGTAGCGGCCACGTATCGCGCAGACTGCTCTCTTTCCACTTTGGCATTTTCTACGCTTACCAGAGCGCTCGTCATCCACTTCTTCGCTGCGAATAAACAGAATCCGCAGCAGCAGAGGAAGAACGGCCAGGAACAACAGCCTCTTGTTTCCCGAGGACGCATCCTCATACAAGACCAAATTCTGTGTGACATAGGCATTAAACTCTATGGGTACAGGATAGACAGAATTGCGCTTGCTCTTTTCCGAGATTTCTCGCTTCGTATTAATGGCGCAGTTGACGTGCTGTCGGTGGCTACCAGTAATCGGCGCTCACTCCAGGCAATCATGAACACCTTGGGTGGCGAAGTCTTACTCCAGAAGGACAACGTGAAAACCCTGTTCGCTCATAGAGAAGGGGAGGCCACATCCAAGGATGTGGCGCTCCAGGCTTGGGCAGCATGCCGCGCTACTACACTTGAAGACATGACGCTTAGATTTGCTGCCATATCTCGAATCGACACAAAAACGATGCCAGATCTAGTAAGTAACATTCACCACGTCATAGACCATTCTTCTAATTCACAATGTAGCATCTGAGCGCCTTGTCCAAGATCTCTCGTGATGCTGAAATTTTGGAGTCTTTGAAACCAACGAAAGTCATCAACAATGTCAAAGCAGACTTCAACTCCAAGAAGGGTAATGTCAACCTCGAGTGCACTCGCTTCAGTACGCGTATCATGAAGTCGAAAACTCAAGTATGTAAATTCATGAGACGTCATGCCACCGGCTTTAAACGTTTGCGCTCACAGGTCATCCATATCGAAACGCTGGACGGAGATAAGCGGTCAACGATCACAGGTCGCGCAGGGCGAATAAGTGGAAAACAGGCTCATATCAAAGTCCAAGGCGTTGTCAATGCCTCTGGCAAGGTCCTCTCCGTGACCACTTTTGGGAAAGAAGACTTGACGGCCGCTGAATCAGACAGAGAAGATGTAGTGTTAAAGGCGCTTCAAGGCACCATCACGTTGACCGAACATCCATTCTTCTGTAGTATCTGGGCACCGTCATTAAACATTCCATGGCCGCCCCTGGATGCTCCTACTGCGTCGTTCGTCTACTATCCTACTGGCCAGTTAAATCACTCGCAGTATACTGCAGTGGAGCGAATTATTTCGCAAGCAAACAGGGATCGTGTATTACTTATTCAAGGTCCTCCTGGCACTGGCAAAACAACAGTTATAGCGGCCAGTGTCAACAGTATGATCAACACTGGCCCTATGGAGCGTACAGTTTGGCTTGTGGCGCAGTCCAACGTTGCCGTCAAGAATATCGCAGAAAAGCTTGACAAGGTTGGCTTTCTTGATTTTAAACTTCTTGTATCCAAAGATTTCCATCACGACTGGTATGTTACAGCCTTCCTCACCTCCCCGTCATATTGAGTCTTTGTGTCATAGGCATGAACACCTCTACGAGAGACTGGAACATTGTTTTATACGATCTGACTATTTTGGTGGCGGGCCTGTGGCCGTTAGCCGGCTTTTGATCAACGAACACACGAACAAACACACAAGAGTCATACTTTGCACACTGAGTATGCTGTCCAATCCTCGCATCGAAGAATTTACTCGTCAGGTTCCGGTGCAAACCGTGATATTCGATGAGGCTAGTCAAATTGAGGTGGGAGACTACCTGCCGCTGCTTCATCGTTTCCAGCACAGCCTCCAAAAAATGGTATTCATCGGTGACGATAAGCAACGTGAGACCCGGGTAGTTATTGTATCGCTGACTTATACTAAAATTTCACACCAGTGGCACCATTCGGTCAAGATGATATTGGGCAGCTACGAAGTGTTTTTGAGTTCCCGCACCTTCGAAAGCGGGCACAATTTTTGGATACCCAATGTAAGCTCGTATCTCGACTTCATCCCCTCATTGTTTCAATTTTATCATCCAGACCGCATGCCGCTCGTCATTGGCAACTTCATTTCCCGGCATGTATACAATCAGAAATTGATGACCGTGCACGACATCACTAGCAAGGCAGCATGTCGGTTCCTAGACATCAAAAGGGGCCAGGAACAGAAATTGGGAAAGAGCTGGATAGTACGCTTCTCTTCCTCGCGCTCTTGGTATGCCTGCCTTACGCTTTCGTTAGAACCAACAAGAAATAAGCGTGGTTATCCATCTCGCCCGTATATACAACGACCAGGGCAAACATTACAGGATCCTTACTCCATATGATGGTCAGAGGTCTACGATCGAACATCAACTTAAATTAGAGAAGCTTCCATGGGAAGACAAGTGCTTCAACGTGGACTCCTTCCAAGGCAAGTAGTTTCTTTGACATGCTTGAAGGATCTAGCTTACACTCACTGCAGGAAACGAGGAAGATCACATAATCGTCTCTTTAGTCCGTACCCAGGGTGTAGGGTTCTTGAAGAACTCGCGCAGGACGAACGTCATGCTGACACGATGCAAGAAAAGCATGATCATTTGCACGAACCGTGATTTCGTGACGAGGGGTAAAGCAGCAGGCACGCTGGTCGGCCAGCTTGCTGTTACCATGGGCCCCAATGCCTGGTTGGACGGTCGTGATATAGTCAACGGCATCTTAAACTGATTTGGGCCATTTATGTCGCACTTCTTGGTTGAGTTTTTGGGCTGTCTTGTCGCATATTGTACTGCATATTGTATTATATAGCAATGGCAATTGGTGTATGTAAATGGTACATGTAGTATAGAGACTCGTTATGCTGAACCTTGTACTCGGCATGTGTGTCGATGTCATGAATCACACAAGACCGTGACTGGCAAACCTCCATGAAGCCTCCTCGGTGTAAGGCCGACTGGACACTGAGCACTGACCACCCGAAATCTACCACTGTTCCACGTAGTATGAAGCTGCATAAGGTGGCAGAACCTCAACACTTAGAAGGTGGACAGAGCTAACCAATACGGATTGAACAGCTAGTAGCCCTGCCACTAATACGGGCGCCATCGACGAGTGCTGGACATAAGGATAACATGATAATATAATGAGTCGAGGGAGCATGGGCGTTTTTCACGTTGCATGATGATGTCAATTACAATCAACAGACATGCGGAGCACATGTATAGTCATCGATGGCAATGATCGCAAATAAACGATTTGCGAAGAAAAGGCGTACGTGGCTGTGCTGAATTTGGTCGACACAACGTTTTCTGGAAGAATGTTAATGACTTAACAACATCACACTGCCTCCAATCGCTTACACGCAAATTCAGCTCAATGTTGTTTCATCTACTGGTTGGATACAAAATAACGCTGGAAGGTGTTAAATGATTGAGGCTACTCGAGCTCGGGGATAATGGACACACAAAGTACCCTTTTCATGTACTTTGTTCTTTTGAAGCACAGCCTAGACTATGCGTAGTTTCTCATCCCCCTTCACTGCTGACTTGCTGTAAAACGGCGTTACCATTCGTTGACAGTAGACGCTCATCCAGCAATAAATAGCTGCGGCCTTGGATCACGTTCCTACATCCTCACTTTCGGCGCGTTGACATCGTGCGCTTTCCATCTCTATTTCTTACACCCATGACCCACACGATCTTCTCTCTGAGACAGAACGTTTATGAGGAGGATCATGTGCCCATAGTCGTTGAGGACGTCGACGAGAACGGTATTTCTTCTCCAGTCTTGCAGCGCCTTATCGACTCAGCTCATGGCGCCGCCGTTGGGATGGCAGCCACGTATCGCCCCGACTGTACACTTTCGTCTTTAACATTTGCTACACTCAGTAGAGCGCTCGTAATCCACTTCTTTGCTGCAAAGAAACAGAATCCGCAACAGCAGAAGAAGAAGAAGAAGGGCCAGGAACCTCCGGTTTCCCGAGGACGCACCCTCATACAAGAGCAATTGTTATGTGATCCTGACATCCAATTCTATGGGTATAGGTTAGACAGGATCGCACTTGGTCTCCACTTGGACCTCTCACTTCGGATTAATGCGGCAGTTGACATCTTGTCGGTGTCTATAAGCGATCGGCGCTCCCTCGAGGCACTTATGAATGCCTTGGGCGGCGAGGTTTTACTCCAGAAGCAGAACGTGAAAATTCTCTTTTCTCATAGAGAAGGGGACATAACAACAAACGATGTGGCGCTTCAGGCTTGGGCAGCATGTCGCACTGCTGCATTTCCTCACATGGCGTCCAGATTTGCTCGCCTATCTCGAATCGCCACAGACACGATAACAGATGCTGTATGTGATATTCATCACGTCGTCGATCTATGCGCTCTCTGATTCACAATATCAACAGCATCTGAGTGACCTAGCAAAAATATCTCGTGACGCTGAAATTTTGGAGTCTTTGAAGCCAACGAAAGTCGTCAACAACGTCAAAGACGACTTAAGCATCTCCAGAGGCGGTACTGTCAACCTCGAGTGCACTCGCTTCAGAACGCGTATCATGAAAAACAGAGATCAAGTATGTACATTTATGAGACATTATGCAACCGACTCTGAATATTCGCACTTACAGGTCATCCATATCGAAACGCAGACAGGAAATAAGCTGTCTACGATCACTGGGCGCGCACATCATATAGATGGAAGACAGGCTCATATCGACGTAGGCGCCCTGCATCCTTCGGGAAAGGTCGTCCGTGTGACCACCTTTGGGAAAGCAGACTTGACAGCCGCTGAATCATACAGAGAATCTGTAGTGCTAAAGGCGCTTCAAGGTACCATCATCTTGACCCAGTGTCCATTCTTCTGTAGTATCTGGGCACCGTCATTAAAGATTTCATGGCCTCCTCCAACCAAGGATGCTTCCAGCACAGCGTTCGTTTACAATCCGAGCGGTACATTGAACCATTCGCAGTATGAAGCGGTGGAGCGAATTCTTTCGCAAGAGGACAGAGATCGTGTATTACTTATTCAGGGTCCTCCTGGCACTGGGAAAACAACAATCATGGCTGCCAGTGTCGACAGTATCGTCAGGACTGGGCACAAGGATCGCACGGTCTGGCTTGTGGCACAGTCGAACGTCGCTGTCAAGAACATTGCAGAAAAGCTTGACAAGGTTGGCTTCCGTGACTTCAAGCTTCTAGTAGCCAGAGACTTCCATTATGACTGGTATGTTACACCCCCTTGACATCTCCATCATACTGAATTTTTCGTGTTGCAGGCATGAACACCTCTACGAGAGACTGGAACATTGTTTCATACGGTCCGACATGATTATTAATGTCGGGCCTGTTGGCATTGAGCGGCTTTTACTCGACGCACACACAAACACAAAAACAAGAGTTATACTTTGTACATTGAGTATGCTGTCCAATCCTCATATCAGTGAAATTGTCCTTCAAGTTCCGGTTGAAACCGTGATCTTCGATGAGGCGAGTCAAATTGAAGTAGGAGACTATCTACCGCTGCTTCATCGTTTCCAGCCTACCCTCCAAAAGATGGTGTTTATCGGTGATGACAGGCAACGTAAGACTCTGGTGATTGTTCCATCATTGGTCTGTACTAAATTGTATCTTAGTGGCGCCATTCGGCCAAGATGACATTGGGAAGCTACGAAGTGTTTTTGAGTTACCGCACCTCCGAAGGAGGGCACACTTTTTGGATACTCAGTGTAAGCTCGTATTTCGACTGCATCTCTTCGTTTTGTTTCAACTCCATGATTCCAGACCGTATGCCACTTGTCATTGGCAGCTTCATTTCCCGCCATGTGTACAATCAGAGGTTGATGACCGTGCACAATAACAATAGCAGGGCAGCATGTCGCTTCTTAGATGTCAAAAGGGGCCAGGAGGAGAGATTGGGGAAGAGCTGGGCAGTACGTTTCACCTCCCGACCCTCGTGATGTGTCAGCCTCACGCCGTTTGCATTAGAACCCAAAAGAGATAACTGTGGTCATCCACCTCGCTCGTATATACCACAGGCAGGGCAAGCAGTTCAGGGTCATCACCCCGTATGATGGTCAGAGGTCTGCGATAGAAAGACAGCTTGAACTCGCACAGCTTCCGTGGGAAGACAAGTGCTTCAATGTTGACTCCTTCCAAGGCAAGTAGTTCCTTGACATACGGGAAGGATCTGGCTGACGGTCACCGCAGGAAATGAGGAAGACCATATAATCGTTTCTCTAGTCCGCACACAGGGCGTTGGGTTTTTGAAGAACGCCCGCAGGACGAACGTCATGTTGACACGATGCAAAATGAGCATGATCATTTGCACGAACCGTGATTTCGTGACAAAGGGTAAAGCAGCAGGCACACTGGTCGGGCAGCTTGCTGGTGCCATGGGCCCTGATGCCTGGTTGGACGCTCGAGATATAGTCAATGGCATCTTAAGGTGATTAGGACTATTTACATCGCACCTCTTGGTTGAGTTTTTGGGATTTTCTTGTGGCATATTACTCTGCATTTTGTATTATATGTACATGCTATAAGTCGGGTCTACGTAATATAAAGACTGGTTATATTGAACCACATGCATATGGGAGCTTGTACTTGGTGTGCACATTGACGCCACCGAGGACAGTCGAACTTCGCTATCAAAGTCGATCGGACAGTAAGTACTGACCAACCGAAATCCGCCACCGCTCCATGAAATGTGCTGGATTTGAGCATAACTTATGACTCATGATCAGTTGAGGAAACTGGGCGTTTTTCACGTTGCATGGTGATGTCAAACAAACATGCGGAGCACATGTAACTACCACAAAGCACAAAGGAATTAACCTGCCATAACGAATGAGCGGGATACCGTCACTCAATACAAAAGACGGCTATCTTTCTTCCATTCGCCTTTGTTGGGGGAATAATCAGTATTCTGATCGATGGCGACCCCAAATAACGCGCCTATCAGAGTAAAATTGGACTTGGCGAGTCGTGGCTGCAATCTTACTAGCCAGCCGAGTCTGTGAAAAGAATCACAGACGCATTTAGATCCTCCCATGGAGTTCCGAAGCCAGAAAAAGAGCTTGACCAAGCAAGAGTCTGGATGACACTTGGGATAAAGCGGCAAAGGCTGCGGAGAGATTGTGATACCTATCGACAATGGAAAGAATTGGAAGGTCGCTCAACAAGTTGGGAACCGCGAGGTAGTGCTTGAGAATTCGCTAGAGTAAGGACTCAACAAGCGCTCGTCTAGTCATGAGGCTTCGGACTCGGAGCCTCATGCCTCCGACTTGGAGTCATTGCAGACCTTGAAATAGTGTTGCACTCCATCGTTACTACACATTTCCACTCACCACCATCATCACAGCCAAACCAATCAGTGTCATGCCTACAGCAACAAGACTGCTCTACCAGAATCTCATGCAAGTTGACAGTGGACAACTGTTGGCCCACACTATACCTGAAGCAGACTTGATTGAAGAGCCATATCAGTTGCGCAGTCTGTTAGAAAGGAACGAGGGGCGTGCCCTCGGCCTTGCTGGCGGATTCGCGCCTACTGGCGAGCTCGCGATGCTTGCAATCGCCGACGCGTCCACGATTGTCAACATCGAATTCAAGTTAAAGAAGAGCAAGGGCAACGAACACGATGTTGAACGCCCTGTGACACCAGACAACACTGCCGCTCGGGTGTTTTTGCAACAGAACCTTCTCCGCCGCAACACCGGATTCTTATACGCTTTTGACATCGCACCAATTGCGCTTGCTCTATCTCAAACACTTGATCTTCGAATCGCAAATGCGATCGATATGCAGTGCGCAGGATCGACATCACGAGCCCCGCTCGCTACCATCAAGCAGGCTGTTGGTGATCTTCATCGTGTATACGATGTAAACATCAATAAAGTATTCTGCAATGATAACATCATCGATTATCTCCCTACTGCTACGAATGGGACTACTTCACTTGCACTCCGTGCATGGATCGCACACTATATCTCACAACTCCCAACCATGGATGATCGTCTCGCACAAGTACCCCCGGTGGACACCTTCCGGCTCTCTGACGAGGCAGGTTACTGCTTTCTTGGCGGGTGATGGTGCTGATCTTATTCACAGGCATTGGAATTCCTCGCGAAAAGCTCGAAGGATTCGTACCAACTCGAGCAGAAGAAGCCGACCGAGGTTACGCGCCAGTTTGCTACTTCTATTGGTCATAGGAACAACCAAATCCATGCCCAAGCTGATAGATACCAGAACAAGATTCGTAAAGGCCAGCATCAGGCATGTTGTTCGCGTGTCCACGTCGTGCCTTACTTGACAACTAATTTCTCAGCGTGCATTCATTGATATTGGTGGGCGCGCAGGGCGGGGCTTCACTGTTGATGGTCAGGTTGCCGGGTCTCGGGGTCGCACCGCGAAACTCGCTACCAGCAACAGTCTCAGTTTCGTTGGCAAGATTATCGGCTCGATCAAGATCGTTGGCCGTGATGATCCTACACATGCCGAGATCCAGCGTGCTCAAAAGGTTCTAGAGATTCTCCAAGGTCTCATCAACCTCGAGCACGACAACCCATGGGTTCAGCTGATATTCTTTTCCTCTCCCACTGATAACTTCCAATGGCCCTCCGCTTGGACGGAGGAGGCGAACGATGCGGAAGTTGTCAAATACTGTGCCGACCGTGTCAGTCGCCCCCTCAATCCATCCCAGACGAAAGCTGTGAAGCAGATGCTCCAGCAGTCGAATGACGGGCGTCTTACTGTCATCCAGGGGCCCCCTGGGACCGGTAAGACCACTGTCATTGCTTCATTTGTTCAGACTGCCCTTGCCGGTGGACTCTCTGGCATCTGGCTCATTGCCCAATCCAATGTTGCCGTCAAGAACATTGCCGAGAAACTTGCCGACTTTGGCCTGACCAAATGGAAGCTTCTCGTCTCAAAAGAATTTTTCGAATACTGGTCAGTCCTTTCACTGGTGGATTTCTCTTTTTGGCAGACTAACATAATCTAGGCACGAGCACCTCTATGCCAACATTCGGGCCAATATCATCATATCCGAGGAATTCTTGAGGCCAGGCTTTTCTGCGCAGCTCCAGACCTGCCCGGTCATTCTCTGCACCTTATCCATGCTATCATCTTTCGCTTTTCGAAAGGCAGGAGGTTTTGATGCTGCGCCACTGAGGACCCTCATTATTGATGAAGCATCCCAAATTGAGATTGGTGCCTACATTCCTCTCTTCACCTCTCATACCTCCATCAGAAAGGTTTGTTTCATTGGTGATGACAAACAATGTAAGTCTTTCCCCTGCATGTTATCACATATTCTGATATCTTCAGTGCCACCCTATGGTCAGGATGATATCCAGGACCTGAAGAGCATCTTCGAGGTCAAGCATCTCAAGGACCATGCCCTCTTTCTGAACACGCAATGTAGGTCCTTCCTTCAATATTTCCCTACCCTAAATTTGATCATTTTACTGTAGACAGGATGCCTCCTCAAATTGGAGACTTCGTCTCTCAAGCTGTATATGATGGCCTACTCGAGTCGAACCCGCAACACCCCGTCACGAACGAGAGGATGGCTTGTCATTTTATCAACATTCCCAGCCAGGAACAGTTACATGGAACTAGCTGGAAGGTAAGTCACTTGAATTGAGTCACTCGCAGTTGATCAATGTCATGCGCAGAACCTTGGAGAGTGCCAAACCATTTTCCACATCGCTACCATATTGCAAGCAAAGAATAAGCGGTTCCGCATCATCACCCCGTACGACGCTCAGCGGAGTATGATTGAGGAGTATCTAAAGCATAACGACCTTGATTGGGAGGACAAGTGTTTCAACGTTGACTCATTTCAAGGTTCGTGTCTCGCAACATATATTTGTGACCATCATATCTATGTTCATGGCAGGTAACGAGGAGGACTACATCGTGATCTCACTCGTGCGGTCCACGGCGCTCGGATTCCTCGCTGATTTGCGCCGGACTAATGTCATGCTTACTCGATGCAAGAAAGGCATGATTATCTGCACGAGTCAGAAGTTTATGAAGCGGGCTGGGTGTGAGTCACTCGTGGGCAGCTTGTTGGAGTACTACGAGCACGAGTGGATTGAGAAGGATGAGCTGGACCAGATTGCGTTGTAGGCATGAATGGTCATTTTCGGACTTAGTACAGGGCTCTGAATGCTATGCTTTCGCAATATCTGTTAGGTGTACGATACTTTACGGTTGACGTTGTAGGATAACTCGTGTGGCTGGCTGGTTGCTGAATGAAAGTTTCTTTTTTTTTTCTTTTTCAGTGAAGAAGGGGTTTCCCGTTTCAATTGCTGAGCGGTGTATTGTGTGGTATGTGATAAGTATAATTTAGTTTAGCTTTTTGTTAACAATAGTAGGTCGATTAAGTAGAGAGTTGGGCATCGCGATCGCCAACACAAGTTGGGGCAGGAATTGTGCAACGACAAGTGAGGATGGTCGTTGAATCGTTGACAACCGTTTTACACATGTGTAGAATTCTCGATTGAGCATTCAACAAGCTTCTATTGGACCTACATGGTGACCGATTGCTTGCGATTCTCTACGGTCAAAAACAAACGATCTTCATCAATATCGGGTCTTCGCGTTCACGAGCCAGGGTACAAACCTTGATCGCCACCACCAGGCCTATAACCGTGCGTGTACCTGCGTGCCTACACCATCCATTGATTTCTGAGTTCTGTCTTTCGACTCCAGCTCTCCGGCCTCGCAAATCACCCGCATATCTTGAAGCGCATCTGCGATATACTGCTTAAACTTGTTCGTGGATGTGAGTGGGGATGAGAATTTGGATTCAACACAGAATTTGATGCGGTGAGGTGCTATGAGATCTGTAAGAGGCCAGAGTATGAGCTTGGTTTAGTGGTGAGGGGAAGCAGGAGCGGAATCGTCAAATAATGAACTACCCTCGGTCGACCTGGGTGGCGTCGGCAATAACAAATACAGACAGGAAATCATTGCAGATGAAGAATCTTCTAAGGTTCGAATATTCCACAAAACGATCCCGAAAGATGAATCAAACTCACAATTAATCCCATAACCATCTTCCCAGCCAGCTCCAAAGCCAGTTCCTCGGAATTGGTCACCGGCGCTCAGGCCACTAGTGCTTAGTCTCCACTCCTGAGAGCGAGAGAAAAGAGGGTCGGTGAAGAGAGGGTGTGAACGTTGTTGCGGGAGGTTGGTGGGGCTTGAACTCGACGAAGAGTCCGAGGAAGCAGATGTGGATGTATCCACAGGGAGATCTTCTAGCATCAACTTCAGACCTAATAAGTGTCTGTCGATTCCACGACCTGTAGCAGCTTCCCTCGTGCGTCTTGCGTGCGTTTGGATTGCGTGCTGGAGAAGAGGCAAAAGTGCACGGGGCTGATGAGACAAGTGGATCGAACGTGGGCCCGCAAGAGGTTAAAGAAAATCGTGAGCTCTCATCGTCACTGTGAATGTATGAAAATGAATTTACCTCTACTTCATTTTGGCCGCCGTCGGCCACACATTCAGCTCCGCGTCCCCATTCTTTAGCAGCTTGCACAAAATCCAACCCCTCCACACTCGCACTCCTTACGCACTCTGTACGGCCAGCATCGAACATTCGCGTAAGGGCTGTTTCGTAGGTCGCTGTGAGGAATCCGCGGGAGCGGTACCAGGCGAGTTGAAGTGCGAGTTGGGTGTAGGCGTCTGGTGGAAGGCGTGCTAATAGTGATATGATCAATGAACTTGTAACAAGGAAATATGGCGACGGGAAAATGGGAAAATATTGAGGAGTTGAATTTCAGATGTTCATCACAACACAAGTCCCGGAAAATGACTAAAAGGCAAAACGCCAGAAAATCGACAAGGAGTCGTAAACTCACCTATATTACTAATCCAATCTGCCCCGTATTCCCCGAATTCCAAAATCCCTGCCTCTGAGTTATTGATCAAGGCCTGAGCCCGCCCTTCCGCTTCTCTTATTTGAGCCTCGATCCACTCGTCGGTCACCCAGTCCAAACGGGACCATCCTTTTCCACCGTCACTCACACGAGCCTCCTCTAAAGTAAGAGGGCGCGGAACAGGCTCTGAGAATGCAGAAGAGTCAATACCAGGAATGACACCATAATCAAAGACTATGCTAGGCACTAAGGCATCAACAGGTGCATGTTCACCCATTGCGCCAGCACGGGTATTGCGCTCTAATGATAAGGTCAGGCTTTTGTCGAAGAATCTATTCCGAGCTCGGGGAGGGGAGCGGGTGTTATGGAGGTGTGCATGAATTTCTTCGTCAGAGTCTAATGCTGGTATGCTTGCGTAAGATGATTGGGAGGAACTTGGTGAGG
The DNA here is from genome assembly GCA_016628085.1 of Suillus occidentalis. Classification (NCBI taxonomy): domain Eukaryota; kingdom Fungi; phylum Basidiomycota; class Agaricomycetes; order Boletales; family Suillaceae; genus Suillus; species Suillus occidentalis. Next base: position 19,776 of record JABBWB010000148.1, read on the forward strand.
TAGGGGTTGAGTGATGCGATGGCATGGCAGTGTAATGGTCGAGGGAAAGAGCCATTATGGAATCATTGATAGCGCAGAAGGTCGAGGCATTGACGGGTGAAAGGGAGAGCAAATGTTGATAGTTCTATGTGAGTGGTGTAGGTTAGTGACGGGATGTTGGGTGAAAAATAAGAGTCGAAAGACACACTGACCTCTGCCCACCGGTCTCTGTCATCCGAAGTTAAGACACCAACTGGCACGGCGCTTTCCCCAGACTCTATTCTTTTGATTACATCAAGTACTACCGCACGTATTCGATCCTCAATGGTCTGTACAGGCAACGGTGTCCGATCATCCTCACAGACCCTTATGGTATACACAAAATCATGTAACATGAGCATAATATCCTGGGCATGCTCAGATGCCGGATTCTTGGGTGCAAGGACATCCGCTCCAGCTCTTGGTAAGCGACATGTGTTGAACATCTTCTCCGTATTTGTGAGGAGCCAAACACCGGTACGGGTTGTATCAGGGTCTGGGTGCTGGTTAACCATACGGGCGCGCCAGTCGAGAATGCGATGCAATATGCAGGCGGCCCGGCGTACCTGCCATGGCTCTATACCTGACCTAGTGTCACCGCGCAAGATAGACTCGGGTATGGAAGAATCATTGATGAATGTAAGCCACCAGTTAGAATTGATAAGGAGCGGGGCGCGCCATGAGAGATAGGCAAAGTTCGTCCAAATATTATCATCTAGCCAGTTATGTGGCGAACGAGCGTCCAATTCTGCAGGCACGGTTGGTTGAATTAAAATTTATTGGATTAACGGGAGGACATACCATGTAGTTTATGTTGGCAAAGGCGACCGATACCTTTCTCAAAATCATCCGCCCATTGAACGCGTTTTTCGTAGCTTGATTCATAGAGAGAGTGACCGCGTGCTTCGTCTTCGCGCAAAAAAGGCTGAATAGACTGCAAGTAACGGTCCAGCGTCTTGCGAAGGATCTGGCACGGGTAAACGCGGCAACTTTGTCATGCTGCTCAACCCAGCGCACCTCGACGACAGGGAGCTCTGGGATAGCCTCGGGCAGTATCGGAGTGTTATGCGGCCGCCTAACGCTGATGGGATCATGCCAGTCGCGGTGAGCAAAGGACACACGTGACTTATATCATAAAATGGTGTTACACGCGCGACGTGACGCGCCTTTGTCATTTAGCTTTAGGTTTTAGCTTCGATGGCTGGCGCTGAACCCGCTGCACCTGCAAACATCGTTAAATGGGTCAACGAACAAGTATCCACGTCCAGCTTTAGATCCAGTAAAATTCCAATTAATAGGTTGTCCTTTATGATATTCATTCTCCCGCAGGTTTGGCTTCGCGACTGTTGCTCATGGATCGCATCTTCCTACTCCCTTTCTCCAACTGACTTTCCACAGTTTTGCTCCCATGTAACTTCTCAATTTTTGCAGTCTAGCCTTGCAGACTCTACCCTGCCAAATACTGGCCTCCCACAACATATCCGTACCGTCAAAAGGGCTCGTCTCACAGGCCTTCCATGTCTCGTAGAGATTCGTGCCATCAGCGACATTGGCATTGGTGCGTTTAACTTGATGAACGTAAGGCAAAATCGCATGGATCGAGCGGACTTGGCTGGCCTTGTTAGGGAGGATGAAGAGGATGCAGACGAGGACGAAGGCCCAGTCCCAAAGTATCCAAGAGGCATGCTGCGTCTCGAGTTAAGCGATGGTTTCACAACTGTCGAGGCTGTGGAATATCGTTCTATACCACAACTTGAACTTGGCGTCACTCCGTTGGGTTACAAGGTATGTATGGTCAGTCATTTTGTGTCATTTTGATAGAGTCTGGCTGTTAGATCCTCTTGAAAGACGTACAGATTCGCAGAGGCATTATCTTCCTCGAACCCAAAACAATTGAGCTGAAAGGACACCAGACAGAGGACCATGAGGTAATGCAAGATGAAATATTTTTACGCAGCCTGAGACGGAGGCTTGGGTGAGTTTTTATTATTCAAAACATCATTAAACTAATCAATGCCCTTTAGACAAGCCGACCCAGAACATGATCTACAACCAACTGGTGAAGCCGAGGCTCCGCCACAGGCGCCCCCGCCTCTCAGAATTCTATCTCCTGTCGCCAACAGACCGTCTGCCGGTAATCCACCCGAAGGCTCAACATCAATCAATGTTACACCTCCAGTAGTTCGGTCGAGGCCCTTGTCTACTGCAGTGCCGAAATCAAGTCTAGCACGAGCAGCCACGAAGTCGACTTCTATCCCCGCCTCCACTTCGTCTACCCTTGTCTCATCCTCTAAACCAACCTCTTCGCTCAAGCATCCTTCTGCTCCAGATAGTCTTGCGTCGACCTCTTCGCCATACTTTTCTACGTCTTCTACACTGTCCGCGTCAATCCCTTCGTCATCGACCTCGGGCAGGTCTAATCCGCGAGATAACCCCTCTGCCCCCCTGGCACGGGCTCGGATCCTCTCCCCCGCGCCACGGGATGCTATGTGGAGCTTGGATGATGAAGAATTCGAGGCTTTCATAACTGAGTCCGGATCAGCACCTGTCTCACCTCCAAAGCCCATCTCCAAACTGCCCTCAAAGCGAAATGTCCCATCAGCAAAACCTGCTTCACCACCCCGTCCCCCATCTCCACCATCAGATTACGATTTAGATTTGATGGACTTAGACATCGATGACGAGCTCCTTGCGCAAGCGGAGAAAATAGAGGCAGAGGCACTAGCGACTGCTTCTAAGCCACCGGGTGCGAAAGGCTTAGGTTCTGATACACGAGACATGCGTCAAATGAATGCTTCACAGGCGACAGGTCTACGCCATCAAGGTATTCAAGGAATGACAACTGCTCTGCAGATGGCATTTGGCTCATCTGAACCGCCCGTTAGCACAACGACTTCACGTCCTCGAATCGGTCCTGCATCGGCCCAACGCCAGCCCACCAACTCCACCCAGCGTAGGGCACCGGTCCCTGCTTCCGCTCGACGTCAACGTGTTCCGTCCATCTTGCGAGAAGATGTCATTGACGTCGAATCGGATGATAGCATGTATGTGGACGACTCGGACGATAGAAAAGAGAATGTTCCAATACGGACGCGGGCGGTGGTCGAGGAGGATATAATTGTGATTTCTGATTGAGATTTTTATTAAATGTTCTCAGGTCTCTGTATGTGCTGTCCCTTGATCTGCTATATCACTACTTGATTTCAAGTGTTAGGAAAGCTATTTTTTAGAGACACCCGATGTCAGCTTCATGTACGATCTGGTTCGCCAGGAGACGGAAAGGTTACAGTCGCACCTCGTATGCGTCCATTATTATACTTATCTACAGTCTCGTCACCGACCACCTCATGATCAAGTATTGCTTATCGTACAACGGAATCTCCACCAACTCTGTTTCTACCTTGACAGTCCCCTTCTCGAAGATCTCACCATCCCACAAAGATGACCAAGACTCGGGAGAATGAGAAAAGATCTGGAACTCGGACCCTGTTAAATTGGCAGCTACAATGCCCTTTTCAAGAGTTCCGGTGTCAGCGCCGCAGATTACAGAGCCTGGCTGAGCAGATAAAAGACCTGCGAGAGCCCTGGCAACATGCAATTGTTTTTCCTCATTGAAGAGGTGAAAAAATGCAATAGCGTTTATTGCGCTAATGCGACCATGAAGGGGGTTGAGGGATTTCAGCGAGGAAACATCTACAGCTTGTGCCGGAGAGACATCGTTCGATGGCGCAGCTATGGAGAGAAATTCTGGATCGAAGATATCTCCAGGAAGGAGGCATCCGGGGTAAGAAGCTGGTGTCGTCTTGAAAAGTTCGTGGCTTAGTTGGAGAAACTCTGTACATACACATCATTAGTGCCAAGAATGATTATACACTGAAATACTATATTACCGTTGACGAGATCCGAAGCAATGATGTTTTTGGCCGGAAACCCGTCCGCCGCAGCCTTTCTGGAGTCAACACCGACTAAAATGGAGTCAAGATGATTGAAGACAGTACATAATGATTTGACGTACAGCAACAACCAATGTCGAGTAACACGGCATTGGGGCGCTCGCGACCAAGCTCGAGGATGTGTTCATACACCGATAAAGTTGACAGATTTAACCTGAGGGGTCTTGAATTTGAATTTCCGTGCGATGTTCAGAATCTACTGGAACCTACCGAAGGAAGCTATATCCATGAATACAAGGATATGGTGCAATCTGTCAGTGGCAGATAGTTATCGGACTTATAACAACATCGTCTAGACATGACTCGCCTTGTATGCTTTCGCCTGTACTTCCAGGATATGCCTTTTTCAACTCTTCGTCATCATCAAGACCGGTTTGTGTCTTGAAGAATGCAGCTTGTGCGGGAGACAGGTTGTATAGACTTGTGTCTACTGTTGGGACAGACGCGGGGTGAAATTTTATGTCACCTAATGTCCTTGTAGAGTCCTCGTGCATAGAAGCGCTTTCCATCTTGAAGGGGTGCAATTTGTGCTGAGGCAGCATTACACGTCCTTTTCAATGCGAACGGCTAAGATGTTCGTTGCCGGGTCGGTTCCATGATCGCCTAGCAAGGCTATGTGAAGCTGTGTAATTGAGTAAATAATGCGAGTCAGCAGTCTTGTTGACTCCGCATTCCTACTAATATTGGACTGGCAAGGAGGCAATATGTTGTGCGATGTAAGTATGGCAGCGACTGGCAGTGCGCCTGATGGTAAAGCACCTGAGGCCTGATGCATTGATGCCCTGGCTAAAACTTTTGAGTACTAGTGTTATCGGAGAGATACCGTACTGAACCGATTCAGATTTGACAGCATGCGTCACAACGACCGAGCGCGACGCCATTATCGTGTTTTGGTGCCTGAAGTTGGCCTGAAGTGTATTTTCTGCCTCACACTTTTGAAATTAACCTCAGTAATGTTACTCAAATGGTATTTTTTATAGTTGTCACATGGTCGAAATCACTAGTCACTCACTAGGTACCCGTTCATTGATATTCATTCATCATAGACTCATAGTCGTCTGGATCAGGTCAGGTTGTGTCGCAGCGTGTGCAACGGATTAACTTAACGCGCCGGCAACTAGAAACGTCAGCTTATACGGTGTAGCAGATCTCACTTGACACGTCTGACCATGCTTTAATTTGAGATGGTGAGAACTTTGTACGATTATCCGTGCTTGCATAGCATCAGGCTGGTCAGCCTATAGTAGTACAGCCCGATGTCGAGTCGAAGTCGATGGTCCTTGATGCCATTGTCCGTGGTCTCGAACTTCTATCGTAGTAGATCCCTCCAAGAAAGAGCAGCCTGCCCGATCAAGTACATCATGGTGTTGACAGCTGTTGAAAGGTTTGGTACTACATCCTTATTTTAATCAAACTGTGGTCTCGCAGATTTTTTTCAAGGTCTTGAACTGGAGTAGGTTACTGATGGCAGGATTTATCTCATAAGCCATGCACGTGAAACAGGGGGACTATCCAATGCACGTACTGTATGGACATCGAATATCGAGGGCCAATGCAGATCTTGAGATTTATTGATTTCCTTGTCCCTTGCTGAGCTATGGCTAGATTATCGACAAAATCCCCTAGCATTGTTGTGTATGTGCTTCCTCAAATTAACTGCGATGTCAGTGTCTACAATCTTACCACTGACCACCCCAACATGAGGAATTGCACCTCGTGGATCGCGACTTCCACCAACTCCGTTTCAACCTTCACACTGCCCTTGTCAAATACCTCTCCATCCCACAAAGATGACCAAGTTTTGGGAGAATGAGCAAACTAGCTCATGTACGGAGCCCGATATATTGGCAGATAACATGCCTTTTTCGAGAGCTCCAACCTGATACCCACAAATAACGGAACCTGGCTGCGCAGATAACAGACCTGCGAGAGCCCTGGCAAGATGCAATTGTTTGTCCTCGGTGAAAAGATGAAAAAGCCTTGTAGCACTGATTGCGCTTATGCGGCCATGAAGGGGATTGAGGGATTTCAACGAGGACAAGTCAATAGCCGGGGCCGAAGAGACGTCGTTCGGCTGCGCAGCTATGGAAAGAAATTCCTGGATCAAAAACATCTCCGGGAAGGAGGCATCCAGGGTAAGAAGTTGGTGTCGTTTTGAAAAGTTCGTGGCCAAGCTCGAGAAATTCTGTATGCGTGCGCACATTAGCAAGAATGATTAATGATTCACAGACGAAATGAATTACCATTGTTGATATCCGAAGCAATGATATTTTTCGCGGGAAAACCATCCGCCGCCGCCTTTCTGGCATCGACACCGACTGGAATGGAGTCAAGCTCGAACAACAAAGTATATCATGATTTGACGTACAACAACAGCCGAGGTCGAGTAACACGGCATCGGGACGCTCGCGACCAAGCTTGAGGATGTGTTCGTACACAGGGTAACTCGATATGTTGAGGCTAAGCATGGTTTCCTTATTGATGTGTCGATTGTATAGATTTACAGCTCACGCACCGAAGAAATACGAATCCGTGAATACAAGGATATGGTGCAATCTTTCAACGGGCAGACGGTTTTTCAACTTGTGGTGAGGTCTTCTGCATGCGACTTACCTTGTATGCTTTTGCCTGCACCTCCAGGATATGCCTCTTCAAGTCTTCATCGTCGTCGATACCGATTTGCGCCTTGAAGAACACAGCTTCTTCGGAAGTCAATTTGTAAAGGCTGGCGTCTGCTGCTGGGATTGTCCGAAATGTTACGTCACCCAGCAACGTCGAAGTTGTGGAGTCATCGTGTATAGCAGCGCCCTCCATTGTGATGAGATGTAATTTGTGCTACCGCAGCATTCTGCATCCTTTTCAAGGTGCATACTGAGCAGTGCATGTGAGCGCTGAGCGTCTACCCAGCGGCATTCGAATATTCACCGTTTCTCATAATACGCTAAAAGTCCTTCTGGTCTGAAGTGATGCTATACAATGGAGCGGATAATCACACAATCACTGCCACTTGCAGTACGAGTCGGCAATCCTTGTTTGTATGGTATTCTTATTAGTCTCTGAACTACGAAGGTGTGCCAACGCAAAATTAAGAGGTGAAGTAAGTAACAGCAGGCATGCTACACGCCACAAGCTTCTGAAGCCGAGCTCAGGCGAAGTTGGAGTGCCAATAACCGTAAATAATCAATTACTACCACGGTGATCAGTATGCCAGTGCCAGAACAAGGGAACAGCTCACTGAACTGGGATTAGTACTTAGTACACGGAAATCACACTGGCTAGAACCTTTGAGTACTAGTGCTATCAGCAGGATATCCTTGCCCACCGGTGATTGATACGCGGGGATCCTGCCGTTATGTGGTTCCCCGATAAACAGGGGTGAATTCTGCAGCCTTGCCTTCAAGTGGTAGGTCTACTGTACACAGCGGATCAACGTTTCAACACTGTTGTATACACACGTGCAGTCTCGTACTGGAATCATCTCTTTATGTTGTCGTAGATCTGTTGTGCATTGTAATTTGTCGCAGCCCAAGAGTTACAGCTCGCAAGGAGGAAACGGGGGTAGTCTGTTCCCAAACACGCGCGGATGAATGACGTGCGATGGCAGAACTTTAAGGCTTCCCTACTATCGATCAATCTGCATCTTGAAATATCTTGAATCCGAACGATGTTGTGCAACTGGTACTTGGTTCAGAAAGAACCTGGATTTTCTTCTGCGCATTATTGGTGGATAACTGACGAGGGTTACAAGGGACTCTGCGGGCACTATTGAATGATGAATTATGAAGGCACTTATGAGTAAAAGATGATGCACATACCTTCCGAGAGAGCATCCTGACTAACGGATGATAAGTAAAGATATCACTAGACATTGCGACCTGGATGGACAGCGGATAGTATTAATTTCAAATCCGCGATACGCGTGAATTCGATTATGGATGTGGGGCAATCCAGTACACAAAAATTGAGGATTGAAATGAGCTGCGTGGCAGTCAGCCAACTTGCATACGGTTGAAACTCATCGGAGATGGAGCCAGGTTCCCCCTGCTCACTTATACCTAGGGCCTAGTCATCTGGAGGCTCACAAACAAATTACGAGTGCATATGCGGAAGTCCCTTGTGCTTCATTTCGCGCATAGTGGTGTCGTTTTTGAGCACACATGTGGGGACGGTCAAGTACAGGAAGTATGCCCTTGAGGTATAGCAGATCTCTTACAGGAACTATAGAAAAGACGGTGTTAATATAAGCGCTCGAATGTACGCGCTCGAACGAGGTTCAATAGCATCGGGGTTTCCCCGGGAGGGTCCACTATATAGGCGGTTCGGGGAATCATCCGAGGATCTGGGCCTTCGTCTTCTTCTTCTTCTTTGCGGTATTGTTGAATGATCGCCATGAATCAACACGGGTTTCACGGGACTCTATAAACAGGTGATAGACGGTGATTCATGAAAGTAGTTGTGACCGAAGAAATCACCTAACGTACCTTCCCAGGTTTTATCCTCCTCCGCTTTACGTTTCCTTGTAGCAACCTCCTCCTCCTTTTTCCGAGCTTCCAGTCCCTCGTTCGCAAGGTTCATCTTAATTGCTCTGCAAGGATACCGAATCATTAGGACTGCAATAAAGCAAAAACGAGTGTCTCACTTCCTGCGTCTAACCTCTTCCTCAATTAACAAATCCTTCACCTTCGCTCGTAACTGCACCTTGAAGGACGGAACTAATCCCCGAAGTTTCGGATCATCGTCCTGCGTGCTCGTAGAGAAACCGTGACTGCGAAGTAGCTGTAGGCGCGCCTCTGCAATTGTGGCGTCAAGAGCTTCGCGTTTGGCCGTGTCGGATAGCTCGGATTCGGCCTGGGAAAAGAGTGAGAATTCAGATCCATAAGTATGTCGCGAACCGCAAGATATGTGAGGAAAGTGAATATTCAAACTCCCGTCGGAGTGTGAGTATTGTGAGTAACGGAATTTAAAGATGACACAGGTATGAACTCATAAGAAATGAAGAAGGCATCGTGAAAGGGAGAAAGACGCACCTTCTTGAGAAGGTCGAATGCATCTGGAGCACGAGCGTGGGGGGTCTTGTCAGGATGGATGACTTGTGACGGAACAACGTACGCATGCACAAAATCGACCAGACATTAAGCGAAGTCGAGTTCAAGGTGGAGCAGAATCACCAAGCGAACAACCATGATTATGAAGGCGCAAAACCGTCAGCTACATTCTATGAATTAGAGGACAGGTGAAGCGAGATCGCTCACAGAGAGACAACTGCCGGTATCTGCGCTTGATTCCTTCAGGCTTTGAAGACTCGTCTATGTCGAGAATATCATATGGACTAGATGATAACACTAAATGACTGATCAAACACAGTAGGTGGTCACGTACTTGAGCTTGAACGCCTTGAGAATCCGCTCGACCTCGAGCTCACGCTGGAAGGCAGATGCTTCCCGGGAGAGCAACTGCTCTATATCAGTATCGTTTGTCGAAGTGGGTGTCTTCGAACTAGAAGGTGTTGATGTTCCTGTCGACATGTCGTCGTCGTTGTCGTGGGCGTTGCCGATTTGAAGTACTGGCTCCCCACAGAAAAGTCACGTGCTTGCCACCTTGAAGTCGGAAGCGGAATGTCCTGCTCGCCATTGACGGCGCATCATGTCTTTCAAGCTGTGCGTGTCCCACTTGAAGGCAAGCCGTGCGCCTCAGTTGGTGAGCGTATTTTCGGGTCAATCATCTTTGTCACGCTAAAATTTTCATAGACTGCTCACTACTACCCGGACGCGTTCCTTCCATGCCGTTCATTGGGCCGTTCATTGCATACTGTCAACAGCATTCATATCTTGACCCGTCTAAGTAAAAGTTCATATTCATGGTCGCCATCACATTCCCTACTTTGGCGAAAAATGGCCACCAATTCGCATCCCAGAACACCTTTGAATGCTAAATCACGTTCTCCACCATATGCATCCCGACAGTCATTGTACGCTGCCCGGAATCGCAATATGCTGATGTACTCCTCTGCTGTCGTATGATCTCCCCGCCCTATTTTCCGCATATCTTCATTCCATCCCGACAGATTATATTCGCAGTAGGGGTAACTTATGCTGCAGTTCCGCTCTACCGGATGTTCTGCGCAGCCACTGGCTTTGCCGGCACTCCAAATGTCGGTACAGGCCGATTCGAACCTGGACGCCTGGTTCCTGTTGACGGAGCACGGCGCATCAAGGTTCACTTCAATGCTGATCGTGCTGAAGCGCTGCCATGGGCATTTACTCCGCAGCAGAAGTTCGTAACGGTCCTTCCCGGAGAGACCAGTCTTGCTTTTTACAAGGCTAAGAATGAGAGTAAAAAGGACATAATTGGAATCGCAACATACAATGTTACGCCTGACCGAGTAGGTACCGCATTAGCTGCGGAGGTCAGCAGCCATTGATTGTTGACGGTATATAGATCGCACCGTACTTTTCAAAAGTAGAGTGTTTCTGCTTCGAGGAGCAGAAATTGCTTGCAGGAGAGGAAGTTGATATGCCCCTCCTATTTTTCATAGATAAAGACATTCTCGATGACCCTGCGTGTAGGGGCATCGATGACGTTGTTCTCTCTTACACGTTCTTCAGGTGCGTGTCTCCCTGTTACACGAAAAATTCACTAACCTCAAATACTGATCATATAGAGCCCGTCGTAACGCTCAAGGTCATCTTGAGCCAGATGCAAGTGACAAAGACGTTCAGAAGTCTCTTGGGTTCGGGGATTACGAGATGGCACCGCGCGCAGAAATCCGAAATGCGCAACCAGGAAAGAACTAGTGATATAATGATCGCTTCGATAAATTTTCACAGAGGAGAGCAAGTCTTCCTTTGTATATCTATTCTACACATACATACCAGTACTTGTTCGAACACAACGGAACGCACCTCCCCCTGGTATCCTGAATACTCCAAGCACCCTGTCAACCACAAATCCAGCCCACAACTACTATTGTGTTCCTTCGACAATACAAGGGTGACGGTCAAACTTGTTGTCTTGAAAGATCATATGGGCCCGATTAATAAGCCTTTTCATATATGTTTAGGTTTAGCTGAAATATGTTGACCCAGTTTTAGATTCCGCACACATGTGATTGAACCTAGGCCCACGTTGGGCCCACGCAAACCCTAGGCATAATCTGGCTGGCTACGAATCAACAAGACGGACTACGAAAAGTCGACCATGACAGCCTCATGGCGGTTGGTGATGAGTGATATAATACACGTTAGTCCATTGTGGGAAGCAAAAACACTGAACATCAGCGTACAGAATACTGACTTTCACGGTTTTATGTATTACTCAAACCACAAACGCTCCCTCCTCAATTCATTACGCAGAAAGGCTACCATAGCCCAATAGTACTAGTGTAATCAGCGTTCCAGTAAGTATTGTGCGTTTGGCCTGCTTCAATACATATACAAGGTTGATATGATGAGAACTTTAAGTGAATTAATGCAAAGTACAACTTCCTAATGAGGAAAATCCTGGAAGCCTTTGGACAACAAACCAAAACAACACGCGAGTCGCTTGTCGTTCAAGTTTCCGAGTCCTTGAAGACTCTCGTGCGCTCAGGCTAGTCTGGCACAACTAATTGGTATGGCAAATCCACCAACACCACCCCATGCAGCTTCATACCTCTGACAGAATTGTGGTAACCAAAGTCGCACATGCTGATATTCCTATCTGGTTAAATATGTGATGTATCTTCTGGTTGATCTAAAATAAAGCTGTTGATGTCTAGTTCAGAAAGTGCTGCATTGATATCACATGAAAAAGGGCGTACTGCGGGCTGCGGGCTGCGTGTTCTGCTACTAATCACCAGTCAGCTCGTAAAATCTGCATGTAAACGATACACCATGATTTCCATCTGAAAAAGTATGGCGATATCCATTGGCTCAATGGCTTGAATGTCGTGCCCTCTTATTTTTGCGTCAAAGGTAAGGAATATGCTGAGTCGCGACGCAAGGGAAGGTAAGCCTGTTTGCACGGTTACAATTAAACATGTGACTGACACTACAAAGATCAAAATTTTCAGGCCTAGGATGCCACATCGCAGCTTGCATATGTTGTTGGTGTCTATACCATACAACATTCAGCTGTGCTATATCAGCTGCCCGCTTATACTTGAGGCCACTTGCTGCTGCCCCAAGCGGGTAGCGCTGTCAGCTCGTGGTCGTGATAGAGTGTGTCGTGACCATGCTCATGGCACAAAAATGACATCGTTGTGATATTTAGGCCTTGGTGGAGTTGTGCTGCTGCACGCACCTGTAATGTCATATCCACTTGTGAAGGAGCACTTGTACTTACTTCATCGTCCCACATGTGTCTAGGCCTACAAAGGATGAGCAATGTGTAGTGGAAAATTTGTGGTTTTTTGGATTGATGCACGCATAGTGCTTCAAAGTGGTGGATTGCGCATAACAAAGGCCACATATGTTTTTCTAATGTTGAAATGACCACAAATGCTTGCCTTTTTTGACATTTTGTGTGTCCACAACTGTGCTTTTATCCACACCTGTTGTGAGGTTAAAAGTTGGTGTCTCTCTCTCCTTCCCTTCTCTATCTCTCGTCTTCTTTACTTTGACCCTTCATCTAGTCAACTTGACAACTTCATATCACTCATTCCAATCATTGATGTCTATGTTAGTTTACTCACATTCCGACTCGGTACCTTCATATACTGATGATGCCTCATACAGCAATCTTCAAATGTCATCGGATAGGTTGGTGTTCAATCTCAAGTCGGATGACGTAGTTTATCTCATAATCTTCTTAGTGGGTCTATCCTTTGGCATGAACCTGGAATCCAACATGAATCCATTGCTACCACCTCGGAATCCTTTCAAGAGCTTGCCCTTCCCAACGATGTGGCCACCATGCAGGTTGAGTATGTGGTTCTACCTTCTTCAAAACATAGACTCCAACTGACGGTCTGTGGCAGATGGGCTCAGGCCTGCAAAGAAGAACAATATCTAAGGGCGCATCAATGGTACGTGCCAACCCATCCAAGTGCCTGCTATTGCTTATTTATCTCTCTGGGTCTCCAGCGGCTTTAAAACATCTCCAAGATACTCAGCTGGTGTTCCCGATACTGAACCAGTTCACCATGCCGGTACCCGGTCTTCCTCAGTGGCCCCAAATGGACATGAGCCAACAATATTCTATGCTGGAAGGCCCCTCATGGCCCCACCCTGCACAGGGAATGTCTACTGCCTTGGAAATGGATCATACCGGCTATGCATATGCTACTGCTGCCAGTGCCCTCCTATCGCCAGTGTCAGATCTTGATGCTACAATGACTCTGAGTGATGGCAGTGATTTGGAGGCATCATCCCCTGCTTCCAATGAGACCATGTGTGCCTCGGGTTCATCTCGCGTGCTGCGCCCTTGCCCTACCATTGAATCTGAGGACAGTCGGCTTCGTCTCGTGTGCTAGGCAAGCGTAAAGCTTGGCAAACCGAGGATAGCAGTTTGGATTTGTCTCTCCCACCATGCAAGCGCAGAGGCTTCCACCATGATGATGACGATGATGATGACGACATCAAGGAGGGAAAGTTTGGTGCTTATAGACTAGCGAACGCCAGTGCCGTGGTCATGACTATGCCCATTCACGACCTGAAGCCGGTGGATATCTGTAACTGCAGGACTCATGATGCCAATGGCAACCTTCTCAAAACAAGAAGATTTGGGGCCATAGAACTCGACGACTCCTACCCCAAACGTCGCGTCACTGTTGGGAAAGGACTACCTACCGGCATGACTTGTGTACAAGCATGCAATTGGGGGCACCAGCCCTGCGGGCTGTTCATAGAAATAAACAAGGTCCATGTCATGCAACACCTGTTTTTTTTGGCATGGCATCAAACCCAAAGAAAAGACACTCTGCAAATTCGAGAATTGCCCAAAGCCAGCAAAGATGATGAGTTTGGGCCGTCATATCGAGAATCTCCACTACACTACAGCCCTCAAATGCGCCTATTGCGCCAAGCAGAGATCAAGGACCGATTCTTTGGAATGGCATCTGAAGTCATGCAAAGTCTACCGTGCTAGCAAGGCCAGCGCAAAGAAGACAGGTCGCAGGTTCAGTCCCAAAGAGCCGGACAAAATAGTCTATGGCTATATCGTTCCTGCCTGCAATGTGACATGATCCAATATACAGGCTGTATGTTCCCTGTGACCTGCATCTGTGACTACTGCTAACTTCCTGTTGCGATGCTCTAGTATTTTCTCCAAATCTTCACTGATCTTTTTCTTTTCACTCTCTATGATTACTATGCTCGTTTCACTCTCATTCTATCGACCAAATCATTTCATATCATCAACACTCATTTCATTTTCATTCTATCGGTATCTAACCAAATCACCACACTCCTTTAAAATCAATCATTCCCTTTTCTCAATGTTTATCACATCTCATTATGTCACTCGGTATGCATTCTACAGGTGGCTTGTTGGAAGGATGTTGGATGATGGAGCATGGAGCTTTGCATTGTACTTGTTGGAAGAAAGTTGGCAGAAGGAGACAGGAGTTTTGCATCGTACTTGTCATGTATGATCATCAATCGATCCAGAATAAATGGCATTTGTGATGCACTCGTGTCTTTCCTGACACCGCCCATAGTGTGACAGCTTCCATGCATCCCATCGAATGTCGACATGTCAGCGACTCTTGGATCCTGATGTGGACAGTCAATCAATTTATATTCGGTACTCGTCAGCCTGACCGTCAGTCCAACCTTTCATTGAATAACCTTGTGGCTGCATTCATATTCAAGTCCTTGTAAGTTGTTATTAGCGATAATGATTCAAAATATCACGTGACATTTCGTCTCGGCCGGTAGCTATATACTCGCTGGGATATTGCCGGCCCCCGGGGGACTTCGTCGCAATATCGGCTTGTCTTCAGCACATTTAATTCTGCATCCATAACTTGAACCTCCAGCTTTGAGTTCGTAGTCCTGCGCCATCTCTCCATGAACGGTTTTCGCAGAGGATTCGCGGCTGTTAACTTTCGCTCAAACTTGCGCTCATACTCTAACCATTTTAGTCTCGCGTCTACAGCAGTACACCGTAACCATTGGTTCCTCTATGCTCGTGCTTTCTCGGCTTCTGTAGATGTGGAGCCTTCGGAAACACCAAAGCATAAGCCAAAAGCCAGCACACCACTTCGTCGTAGTGCATCTGCATCGATATCCATCCGCTCCAATCCGACACCTACTAGAAGTTCTATCAAGCCTGTGATCACTCTTGCAACAGCAGAACGCTACATATTGTCAAGACTACGCTCCCGTCTTCCAGATGTTCACGTACTCCATGATGCCTGGTGGGTTCCACACTGGGGCGACGGGGGTGAAATTTTTGTGTTCTCAAATGGAAGTTTTGTGTGCTGGGGTCTTGGAGAGGGAGAAGCGCGACGATTTGCACGAGAAGTACTTGCCCCTAGTGAGGTTGGCCGGTTAAAGGATCCAGAGACAGAGGAACTGGAATTTGTGACAGATCCAACAGAGTGGGTACTCAGTTCAACCGCTCAAGCCGAATTTAATTATAAAACAAACTTCTTGTCAGAAAAACTCGAATACAAGGAGATTTAATCATACTTGGACGTGTAGCGCCACTCGAGTACCCTGAAAACGCCCCTGCCATACCACCAGTTTCCTCTGCACTCCCCGCAAATACCCTGCTGGCGCGATATTCATTTTCCCAAGCACTATCACGTTCTACAGCTCTTGCAGGTCTTGAAGAATCACTTGAGGACTATCTCTCTTCCGTAGCACTTCTCCCGCACTCCCTCGAGAAGACGGGGAAGCCTGGTCTAAGCAGGGAAGCTCTTATCAAGAAGCTTGGGGCGCTCATGAAGTTTCGCCAGGGCCTTAACCTCAATAGGGAGAACTTCTCTGACACTCCAGACTTGTACTGGACCGAACCTGAATTAGAAGGTTTGCATAGTGGTTACGAGTCCTCGTCGAACTAACATTATTTGGAAGGTTTTTTCAAATCCATGACGGCGGCTCTCGAAGTCAAGGCAAGAACCAACGCGGTCAATGAGAAAATCACCTATGCCACAGAGGTGAGACGCTCAAGGTAAATCAATACATGAAACTAATTGTCTAAACCAGGTGCAATCAACTCTCCGTCAACTACTTACGGAGGTGTGTTATCTGACATCAAATTTTGTGGGCGCATGCTAACCTTTTTGCAGTCATCTACTCATCGGATGGAACTTGTTATCATCGCCCTTATTGCTGTAGAAGTTGTTATTGTGCGTGTTCTTGGCAAATGTCATCTCAATTTTCACCTCCTCATCTATTTCAGGCTCTGATACGGGATGGTCCTGAGCTCTGGCAAATGGTTTTTGGCTCATCTCATAATGAGGATAACATATCAGTACCTCATTCATAGTTGATCAAGATTCTCGGTCCTCATTGGACAGGAATCTTCACAATTTGTGGGTGCTGTTCTGAATTCAGACATCATTCGTGTTGATCGATCTTGATCGGATAGGCGTGGAGCTCAACCTTAACATTGCATTGTGTATTCACACTACTCATTACACGCAAGCTTTCGTACATATCTCATGGCCATTCTCCGCTCAATTTACATCGTCCGATCATTGTAGAGTTTGACGTTATGTAGGGGCCGTCTAAGCTCCCCTATTACTCGCGTAGATCAATCTTTCTGCATCTGCAGAGCGAGGCTCGATGGCGCATACGAAAGGTTTCGGTCGACTGCCAACGTAATCAGTGTTGCGTGGCCATTTGAACGGAAATCACTTACACTGATAATGCCAATCCTGCCGTGAACTCGGCTTTTACATCAATTTCACGTCCGGCCGCGTCCTTCCCTTTTCCAATGCGCAATGTTGCCAGACTGGAGACAATGGAGGCCCAAATGCTCTGATCTGCAATATAAAGTCCGGGACACTTCCGTCTGTTTGCGACTTTGAACATCCCATTATTGACAAAAACTGAACACAGCTCACCGTCCAAACCCAAAGTAGGGTGATGTAATACCTTCCAGAAGTTCTCCTGTGGCTGACAGATGCCGTTCTGGCTTAAAGCTCATTGGATCCGGGAATCGTGTTTCATCATGTGTGATCGCCCTATAATTCTTCAAGCCAAATAGCAAACCAGCCCTGCAGATGACTTACCATATGTTTACAACAACATTGATACCTGGAGATAAGGGTTTGATACAATTGATTGACGTCAAAGATTGTATCCGTACCTTTTGAAATGTAATATCCGTTGTAGACATCGCTTGTACTCGTAGCATGCGGAAGGGCTGATGAGCCCCATAAGCTCTTGAAAGCACGATTTGGGTTTATCCCGACTCACTGAGAGGAGCCGTCGGTCGCCACCGTAGAGTCTCTAGATACACTGCTTCGACATAGGGAAGCTTTTCTCGGTCACTGAAATCAGGGAGACGACTGCCACCAACCACCCTATCGATCTCTTCTTGCGCCTGGCAGAAAGATTGTTAAAGAGGAAAAGGAGGTGCTTATTCATGCATTGGACGTACCTTGATTTGGACCTCCGGATGAAGAATCATAGCAAGCAGAAACATACACAAGCTGGAGTCTGTCTGACGAGAGACACATATCAATGACAGAGGAACTAGACCAAGTTTGGCTTTGGCTTACAGTTTCGGCTCCACCTTTGTGACACGTTTCTCATTAGTATCATAAAATTCTCGTTATGACTGCAGAAACGCACCAATGAATACAGTTCCAGCGACTGCCTTAATGATCTCTTCGTCTTCAGCAGCAACGGTGTCG
This sequence comes from Suillus occidentalis, assembly GCA_016628085.1. Classification (NCBI taxonomy): domain Eukaryota; kingdom Fungi; phylum Basidiomycota; class Agaricomycetes; order Boletales; family Suillaceae; genus Suillus; species Suillus occidentalis. The sequence goes on from JABBWB010000148.1 coordinate 37,536, forward strand.
TCCTTGGTTGCATACCTACCCAACAGATCCTTGACGAGGGACTGTCGTGTCGTCCCACCAGCCTGTCATGAAAGCATAAGAAAGGGGACATCTATTACAAAACAAAATTACCATTTCAAGTCTCACATACTCTATAGGATCGTTAAGGATGTCACGAGCGAGTCCGCGGCACTCTCCAGCCCGACGTTTGTACATCCCCCCCGGAAACCACGAGGGTAAATATTGTACTGGGTGGAAGTCATTAGTGAAGTGATTGCGCATCCAGGAAATACTCACAAAATGGGACCACCCCGAGCAACGCAGCGCGTTCTGGTGAGAGCGCCTTAGAAAAAATATTAATGAACCGTTCGACCTTGAGTACAAAAGGATCCTTGGCCGGCGCGGGATCGTAACCGTACGTGACAGCCATGATGATCGCCGCTGATAACCTACGCATGATAGTTATTCGCGTTGAATGGAGAGAATACTGTCGGCACATACGTTTTCAAATGCGCTGGGTACTGATTTGGGGAAACGATGAGATTCTCCAGAAATTGGTGGACTTTTGAAAGCTGCATAGACTGGTATTCTCGGCAGGCTTCCTTGCTGAATCCTACGTGGTACATCTTCCGGTCTGTATCAGATCATTCAAAAGCTGGATCATCATCATCAAACCAAAACGAACGTTGCCGTAATAGGTCCCCATAGGGCAACAACCCTGTGGTGAAGTCCATCCCAAAACTATGAGTAAATTATGTTATTGAGGAAGGGCATGGAAACAGATATAGACGTACAGCGTACTCGTTGATATATATGGTCTGTCAGAATACACTCCAGAACGCTGGTCAAGAAGTGTATGCGCAAGCTCCTCGGAATTGATAATGATGAACTCCTGTCCGAGGATGGTTGAATAGACAACATCACCTTCGTAATACATCATTGAGTCGCATCTCGAACCACTCGACTGAGACGTACCGTATTTTTTCGCCCAATCGGTATACGACAGCCAAGGCGCAGAAACATCGAGGTCAAGCACATTCCCAAGGATCGGCAGACCCTTGGGCCCTGGAGGAAGTGGCAAGCCCCCCCGGAGTCGCCGTTGCTTCCAGGCGCGATTGCAGACGGACAGCAGTAACAGAAATGCGAAGAATATCAGGAGTTCCGGCATTGTCAACATTATGGAAATCCTGCACAAGGGGGGAGCGTTGTAGGTTGTACAGTGGGTCATGATTCTTTCCACACGAGTGGGATGTCACTTATACAGCTGAAGGATCACCAAGACAATTCCATTTGGTTCATACTGCATCCGCAACCATGAAGGGCGTCAAATTATTGCTAGATCCCACAGAAGTACGAGATAGGCAGCGTGTGTCAGTTCTTGTTTGTTCGGTGAGACCCACAAGTTTGAAATAAAACATTAACTGAGGCACGCTGTTCTCCGGTTTACGAAACCTTCTGAATCTGGCCTGATCAGAGTACGTTTCCGCTAGTGTAACAAAAACAAATGCTTGGACTCAAAATATGAATGGCACCACGTACCCAATGGTTCTAGACTGGCATTTCGTCCGACATCTTGTGTTCTGTCTCAGCCTCTTGTCTCACCCTATATCAATTCTTTCAACAAGGCTCTTACCTTGTCTGTGCAAGAGTTTTTTTAATGGGCCAGCATAGTCATGAACATATGCTTCCGCTGCTCGCGGGTACAGAAGTGCTCTTCGTGTATTTAAACAAGCAACTTCAACTATCTTGAGTGACCGATCATGCCTATAGGAAGTATACGAGAACCTCGGGATTATGGGCACCCTACACCCTGCATTCTGAGTGATAAACGAGAGCAGAATAATAATTACACCACCAATATATTAATTAAGTTCATCGTCTCTTGGAGGGGGGTGGATCCATAAAGTCCTCTGCCGCTTTCCTCTTCGCTCCAAAGCCAAAAGCCACCTTCGTCCGGTCCGACGGCACAGGAGTACCTGTTTGTGTCGGTGTATCTGCAGCTGATGATATGCGAGAAAAGCCTGGCTTCATAATTATGGGCGAGTTCGACCCACTAGCGGGTATAACAGATGAAAATCCTGATGGGGCAGGACTCTGGGAATTGAGGTGAGACTGCAAATGAGGTGCCGGCAGCGTCATGAAACCAGTGGACTCGAGCAGTGTAGCACCAACTTTCCCCGACTCCTTCTTTTTGCTCTTCGCCTTTTCAGTCTTACCCTTTGACAGGGGTTGTGGGTCCAAGAACTCCGAAGCTTGAGGGACAGCACTATACGTAATGCAATCAGAGACAGTAAGGGATAGCCACAAAATGAACGTACCCTCTGTTACCCACAGACAGTACAAAATGAGCTTGGCCTGTTTTCTCCTGCCGGATCTGGAAGGCACGGTTCATGCTAAGGGGGGTATCACCACTTGCCATGGCTGCTTGCTTCTTCTCCTCCGCGATTTTCTTCAGCCTCTTCTCCGTCTTCATCTTCCCGGAGCCCTTGCCATGGAATTTATGAGACAAAGCTTTCCATGACTCCTTTGGGGTCAGCACACGGCCATATTCATCGTAATAGACAATTTCAACGTCAGGCTTGTAGTCCTTGAATAGCTCCAGCTGAGCACGGGCCTCTTGTTGTTCTCGGAGTCGATTCTCGTATTCTCGGGTTGCCTGGTCTTTGTTACCACTGCGAGACTGTAAGCGATCCGTTTCGCGTTGGGTTTGTCGATGACGATATTCGGCGAGGAATCGATCCCTATGCAACTGAACGTTCTCTCGTGTGGTCTGATCTGCCGATGGCAGCGCTATTACACCCTGCTGCCGGAGAAGCGAAAGGGTGGCCGCCATACCAGAGCCAAACGTCTTTTCCCCAGATGTCCCGACCTCGACATCGTCGTTCACCGCAGCGGCCTTCTGTTCCACTTCAGCAATGACTTCCATCATATCTTCGTACTCCTCCTCCTTAACAACCTCGCCAGCTTCAACTTCGTCAAGAGCCTCGTCGCCTGCAGCCATTGAAAGGTCACGAGAGGGTGATGATACCCGTTTGGCAGGGGTGGGTTCCACTGATCCCTCTGCAGGCTCTGTCTTTACTGCAGTCTCGTTGTATGAGATAGCACGAACAAATTCCGAGGTATCGTCGAATGTCAAACCATTGGCGTCGCCATCATCTGCGTCGTCTATCTGTAAAGTATCATCTGCTTGACCCGATTTCTCTCGGTTGCGCTCTTCTGCAACTAAAAACAGTCACTCCTAAATCCTCGAAGGAAACCGGAAACCAGCCCGGCTTACCTTTACGAGCAATCTCTTCCGGAGACAACTTCTTGTGTTTGTGAAGCTTCGCTCTTCGGGACCGAGCAAGGGCAGCTTGTAGCTCATCGTCATCGACAAAATTGGCGTCTAACTCACGTGGCCTAGGTACAATTGGTTTCTCATCAACCTCCATAATATTCTCATCGCCATCAATGGGCGCGCGACGTGATGAATGTTTCTTTTTGGTCTAATGAATATGGATGACAGGTTTGATCAACTATAGGTCAGAAATGTAAGTGGCGCTTACCTTCGGCTTCTTGAATCCTATATCTCCTTCTTGCAGGTAATCACGCGTTTCCAAATTTTCTAACGAGATGTATCAACAAAAGGCAAGAACAAAGTAAAGATAAGAACTGACTGGCGTAATCTATTGACAGCAAAGACTTGTTTACGCTCGCTAATTCTTGTTTCGCCTGAACGCCACTGATCGTGGTGGACGTAAGAGAGTTGCCCAAACGGAAATCCTGAAAAATATGTAAAGATTAATTCTGATAGAACGTTGTGGATGAGATACACGTACACTTTCCCTAGGACCTTCAATGTCCTCGTCATATTTCGCCAAAATTGATCTCTTCATCCCTGCTTTGCCATCTCCAAATTCGTCATCGTCGTAACCAGTGTAATCCCGTCTTTTGATCTTCAGTTCATTATTCTTGCGAGTGCGTTCTTCTTCGGCCATCTCAACGTTCTGAAGTTCATCCTCTGGGTGAATAAAATTAGGAACAGCAGCGTTGTAGTATGGCTCGCAGTGGACGCACCTTCATTGTCCAGGATACGGCTGTCTTTCAATGTGAGAATACGAGCATCGCCTTCTCCGAGGTCTTCGAAGTCGTGGCTGACTTTGAGACCAACCAAGTCCTCTGCGGGTAAACTATCAGACAAGTCATTCTCATGTTGCATGAGCTGCACGCACTTTCTGTATAGTCGTCACCCTGAAAAGCCCTGTCCAAGTTCTCAAGCTCCTGCTGCCTTTTTGCCGCCAGCTCCTTGTCACGCTTCTTGGCTTTCTTAATCCACTTCAGGGTATCTTCTGTATCGCCGTCGGGATCACCAAGTGTTGCACCCTTGAGGGAGGCATGAAGTTCTCGTCTGTTTCTCACCCTGTGATTGCGAAAAAATAAGCAATAGCCATTGACTGAAGCCGAAGTGCCAGTATAATAAATTGAAGCTCACTTGGCTATCCGGTCAAATATTTGTCTAGAAAAGAGAAGCGTCAATCAGAACAAGTCGCATACTCAGAAACGAACCATGTAAATACTTTGTTTCTCTCTCTTTCACCTGCCGTTCGCGCTGCTTTGCATAATTATCCTCCGCCTGCTTCTCTTTGTCGTCGGATGGTGCAGAATCGTCTGTGAGAGGCTTGAGACCAAGAGATATACGGATCTTGTTCGTCTCCTCAAGACTGATGCTTTCTTCCATTGGCATTGTGGTTTAAAATGACGAGTGATAACTGAGTAAGTGCTGGAGGAATAGGTTTAACACAGTAAACGACTCGTTAGTCATTTGGTGCGTGGCTAATTTGGTTATATTGCTTTTGGTCCTTATTTACATAATATTTTTCGGTTATATGCGCGTAGACCAAATAAAATATCATATTACCCTTTTATTCAATTCGCAAAGGATCCTAGCAATTGCATGCGCTTGAAAATTCAGTCATATATACATATTCACAGAGGAATTTTTGAGATTGTTTAAAAGCACTAGAGTACTAGCTAGTGGTGTATGCAGTTCTAGCTCTGATGCGGCTGGATATTATTATATTTGACATGTGTGGGCACATGATCACATGATTAATATTAGGAGACCTCGAGGCAATACCAATTTGGAATGCAACGCACTCAGATCTTACACACCGACTATATGGAATTCAGGTGTCACATAAAACATCTTTTCTTACTTAGTCGGACTACCAAGCGGATATGGAGCACGAGTTCTTTTGACTCTCTTCTTTCTTTGACCCTCCCTTTTTCAGGCCATCTTCATGTCTATATCAGCGGACTACCGCATTCCAGCTCTTGCTGCCTTTTCTGCGGTGGCATATGGCCTCCTTAGCTGGTGGTCGCATAAGAAGAAAAATCCAGGAGGTCTTCCCCTTCCTCCAGGTCCCAAGCCACTCCCAGTAGTGGGTAACGTGCTTGGTCTCAAGATCGATGAGCCATGGGTCACATACACGCACTGGGGTGCTACGTACGGTAAGACATTGCATGTGGTCCTGCCCCAGTATACAGAATACTAATTCCCACTATTTTTTCAAGGCGAATTGGTGTACTCTCGTCTGCTCAACCAGGAAATCATTTTGATCAACACTGAGAAGGTCGCGAGGGATCTGTTAGAGAGGCGCTCCAATAACTACTCCGACAGACCTGGCATTCTGTGCCTGACGAATGACTTGTACGTACAATCGAATCTCGCATGCAAATGTTCTGGTTTACCAAATCGCGGCAGTTTTGGCTGGTCGTTCAATTCTGTCATGATCAAATATAATGATCGTTGGAGGCTCCACCGGCGATTGTTATATCAAGCATTTCGCCCACAAGCAGCTTTTACATATCAATCAATGCAGCTTCGCAAGGCGCGAGAGTTGTTGAACAACTTGCTTGAAGAGCCAGTTAACTGGAGGGCGCATCTTCAGACGTAAGAGTTTTGATACAATGTGTACAATTTGATGCTGATTTCGCAGATCAGGCACTCAACCTCTATTATTATGTCTGTCGTTTACGGTTACGAAACTGGTCCAAGGGATGATCCCATCATTTCTGTCGTCGAGAAAGCTGTCAACCTAGCGGTGTCTTCTATCAAACCCGAAGTTGCTGCTTTTCTTGGCGCATTCCCATTTTGTGAGCTTCCTTGTTCTTGTGACTAATTGGTGTCTTACAGACATGCAGTGCAGCACATCCCATCCTGGTTCCCTGGAGCTTCGTTCAAGCGGACAGCTATATTATCCACTAAGTATGCCGAGGACATGATCGAGGCACCATTTCAGTACGTTGAAAGGAATATGGTGGGTTCAAGCATATCTTAGCACTAGCCATCCATCTCAATTTGAAGTGAACTAGGCATCAGGCTCGGCATCCCCGTCCATGGTTTCTGACTCTTTGAGAAGGGCCGAAGATGAGAATGCATCTGAGTCATATATCAAAGCAATCAAAGAGAGCGCCGTGACCGCCTTCGCGGGTATGTTGATGTGGTCTTACATAATACTTTCAAGCTGATCCCTCACATTGTTGTTTCGTTTTAGCTGCCTCGGAGACAGTAAGGATATTGTGACTGTCGTGCTTACGAAATTGTTTGCTGATACTTTTTCTCTTAGACCTCATCAACTTTACTTATTTTCATCTTGACGATGCTGCAAAACCCAGAAGTACAAGCCCGCGCACAGGCCGAAATTGACTCTGTGATAGGTTCGGCCAGGCTGCCGAATTTCGAGGACAGAGCATCACTGCCATATGTCGAGGCTGTTCTCCGCGAAGTTCTTCGGTGGCACCCCGCTGTACCATTAAGTCTGTACTGTACGAATTATATGGTACGAGTGACGGACTAAACGTGAATGTCGCAGGTATCCCCCACGCTGCTACGAATAATGATATCTACAACGGATATTTCATTCCGAAAGGTGCGATATGTTTGATAACTTGTAGCTTGTCCGCTGACACGTATTAGGGGCTACGATTATAACAAACACATGGTGAGCACTTACCAATCGACTGACTTAAAATCTTTTTGTCGCTAATTACTCTCGAAGGGCGTTCACACGCAACGAAGCCAAGTACCCTAACCCAGAAGAATTTAAGCCCGAGCGCTTCTTTGGCATCGATGGCAAGCTGAACGATGACACCATGAGCTTTGCCTTTGGTGCGGGTCGCAGAATTTGTCAGTCGCTCGCCGAGTTTTTATGCCTCCTGGTGTTGATGATTCTGATCGTGACATCATACAGGCGTTGGGCGATATATCGCGGATGCGTCCATCTGGTCTGCAATGGTTTCGATCCTCGCTATCTTTGACATCAAGAAATGTAAAGACGAGCAAGGCAACGATATCAATGTAATGCCGAAGTTTACTGCGGGCATAACTTCGTAAGCTTCTGTTTTGTGTCTATTTCTGATTCTAATACCCCCTCAGCCACCCATTACCCTTCCCTTGTCTCGTCGTGCCTCGACACAGAGGATTTACCACAGAAAGGCTTGCTCAAATGTTTTAAGGTTCATTTATCTCAATATCTGGTCACAGCTGGTTCTGGCGTTTTAACCTCTTCTTTTTTGTTGTATAACAGTTTATCAATCCGTAACGTTCTTACGCTAACGATATTTGATGTCGACTCAGAATGTCTTTACGAGCATCCGTCCATGTTGTACAGCTACTCTCTTGATACGTCTGGGAAATGATCATGCAAACTTCACGTCGCAATGAACTACATAGAATTAAGAAATGTTGACTCCGCCCTCAGCAGCGGTGGCGCGAACGACAAAACAAGGCATGTCAGGGCAGGACACGGTGTCTGGAATGAGACCCTTCTTCACAGGAAATCCTACAGGCCGGTTGGAGATTCGTGGAATGGAGCCAGGGTGATTCGCGCCAATTTTAGCATCAGACATGTCGCAAGGACTGGAGATACAGACAGCCGAGAGCGATCTTGTGTGCGTTGTGCTAGGAGAGGAAGATGTTTGTTCACCCACACTTGTGAAGAAACCGGACGGCGACCAGTCGGAAATGGATGAGACCGATGACAAAGAGGGCGTGGACGAAACGACTTTCCGGAAGTTGCGTCCTCCACCCCCCGGAGTACGTGTGCCGTAGCTGGGACGCAGCGTGAACACCTCTCGAATGGCAGGGTCGTAGATCACAGCGGCGCTCTTAGACCTCGGTTTCTCCCGCGGCTGGGTGTCACCGGCAGCATCGATAGCGGAGGAGTAATCCGCATGGACACGCGGGGAACTAGCATAGACCGAGAAGTCGAGCAGATCAGACGCAGATGCGACAGAGGGAACACCCTTGAAGTATGGAGCAAAGTATGTGCTGCCGCGGTCGCCGAACGGAGAAGCGAACCGATTCTCTCCTGCACCCGGCGAATAGGAGTAGCTCGGATGTGTGGGCGAGCGAAATTCTTTGCCGTGAGGAGAGCTGGTCCATACTTTGAGAGAAGCAGATGACAGGGACGTTGACAGGTCTCCGTCACAGAGAAGCGAGTTCTTGCCGGGCTGGAGTTGCGTGTCCAAGACATGGGGCCAAGAGCTGCGGAATATATATTCATTGGAACGCTTTGGGAATGCATAGGATGATGGAGGAGAAAACGTAGGCATAGGTAATTCCGGGCAATCCGACAGGGGATGAGACAGTTGTGGAGATCCCTGAAGATTGACGGTATTACAACGACCAAGCTCCGGATCATTGAGATTCGTCGACGAAGGCATCCCTTGGCCTTGGGTAGTCCTACATCTGGCATTTTCAAGCTGCCTCAGGACGATATTCTGTGGCAGCACGAAAGGCTTCAACCCTTTTGCCTTCTGGGATGAAATAAGTTGAACGATAGTGAAGAAGTTCTGGCCCTCAGTTTCTGGTGTATCGGACTCCCGAGTCGCTCGCCTTCCACCAGTAAATAGACCGAAGAACGAGCGGAACAGTCCTGTAATGAATGACAAGGATTTATGAAGAAAGAGGATAAAGGTGTGCAGAATGGAAGACATTTTCGCGAGCGCTGATGAGTAAGGACAGTGGCGGACTTGTTCGCAAATGACTCGGTAGTCGGGTTGCAAAGGGTATAAAAGCGGTACTTACCGCTGCTGACATATAAGTACTAGTGCAACACGGCGGCTGACATACAGCTTTGTCTCCACCTGGTTTATCTGTAAAATTGTCAGCCTCCCCATTTGGTAGGCGTGCGAGGTTGGCTGGAGACCGAGGGAAGGTTGGCTCTAGAATTTGAAGCAGTCATTGTCGCTGGAGAAACTACAGAACTGGTTGTAGGAGATTGGAAGACAGGGATGCGATAATGCGGTGTCAAGCCGTACAGAGCTGGCACAGAGTGCGCTATAGCGTTCCAATACTCTGAATTCCAAGGTCCTTGGTGACGATGCACCGGTCTTTCTCTCTCCCCTTCCCGCCCTCGAATGCCTTCACTAATGATTCTTGCCCCTCGTCAATCCTATGAAAAGGGACAGATGAAGTTGGTATTGGCCAGTGAAAGAAAGATATCATTACCATCTCACAGAGTGAGCAGATTTCTCCAGTATGACCTTAACAGTCGTCCACGAAAACCGGACTATGGATGGGAAACCGAAAGTAGGGTCGAGTGATTTCTTTACCCAAATTTGAGTCTTTGGATCTATAACTGCGTTAAGCAAGAAGGCAGAGCGACTTGAGTAACAGACCCGATGGATAGCCACTCCCGAATTCTCTGTTCCAGTTTTCTTTCTGAGCTTTACTGACTGCATTGTCGTCTTCTTCAATTAGTTCTTCGAAGGCCCAACTATCCACACACGCATCCCTTGTCACCTTTGCCGCCACGCTGGCTGCTCCCACAATCTTGAACTTTGAGTCTGCTTTCGTTGTCACAGTGAAACTGATGCCCGGGAATTGTGAAGAAAGGTACGCTTCATAAGTAGTCGTGTTTCCTAAAGCGTCCACATATACCTAAGCAGAAGATGGTTAGTAGTATTCATTTGAAAACACAGGGCGCATGCTAACCTCAGACAACTGGAGCCCACGCTGAAGAACGTCGCGTATGAGCAGTACGGTTGCATCCTGGGATTGCTTGTTGAGATTTGTTGGCGGAATCCTTAACATCCCAGCTGATATGGCTTGTGGGCTAAACACCATGAGAAGTATCAGAAGAGATAGAATTTCGGATGTGCGTACCTGATAACTCGGACAGACCATCCGAGATTCTGAGGATCAGAGTTAAGCACGCCTAGTAATTGGGCTCGCTTTTCCGCAGTGAGTGTTTTGGAGTCTGGTAGAAGATATGGTGGGTTGTGTCATGATGTAATTGAGCGCTTGGGAGATGATTACCAGCAAAGCCCAGCTGCTCTAGGTCAGCCTTCCAAGATGCAGGGCAGTAGGCAACACCGTAAACAAGCGGGCCAAGTACAGGGCCACGACCAGCCTCGTCAACACCAAGGATATATGGCCCCAGTGCTGTAGGCGTTGAAGAATGGTAGGTATAAGAGTTTGTGAGAGGACATGATGGTCCAGGTGCTGAGGGAACAAGAGAAGCAGAAGTTCGCGACATAATAATATCAATGTCTTGTATATCGACTTGGACGTATCTATACTGTTTTCAAGCCAAAGATCATGAATGGATGATCGTATTCACGCGTTCTTTGTACCTATTGACCCTTATTTATGAATGGCCAAAAGATCCGTATCAATTGATCAAAGACATCGGCAAAACATCCGAAAGTATGCAAACACTTTAGCAGCCGATACAAGGTGTACAATTATTACATTTCCTACAAGGTAGTGACTGACTTATGAGTAGGAATACAAGTCCGTGCATGCGACTGTTTTCAATGCATAATCCCACATGGCTTGTTTGCCTTTGCATGCTCCCACAAATTGTGTTTGTGTTGGTATACATCTGTAAGTCTTGTCACATTTGCACCCCTGGTGGACACTTGCATGGGTCATAGAATCCGATGCATACTGCTACCAGCATAATAAATATAATTGGCTGGAATATGGTAGCTAGTTATATATAGTCCGTATATCATGTTCACAACGTCATCACCCTTGACCAATTTCAAGCATGATTACCTCGATCTGGAGTCATGGCGCAAAAACACGGAAACATGTCGTCGATCATGAAGGTTGGACTGGATTAGCACGAGAGAACTGTAAGCCAGTTTTTACGCTATCTCTTAAAATTTGCTACCTCAAGAGACTTTAGGATCTACCTGGTGACCACTGCTCCGCATTAAACTAGTGGTAAAAGTGAGCCGACTCTCCCATATTAACATTGACTAGGATATGTATAAATTAATGATTGTTAATTGGCGTTTTCACAGGACAGCGTCTCGTACCGCACGAGTTTCCACAACATAGTCTTGTGAAGTTTGCGACATGAGCGGGACAACTTGCCATAAAATGAAAGAATGAATCTTTGTGTGCGTCGTTATCATGTCGTATCTTGTAATGCTTAAGTTCAGAAGACTTGGTTTTGCGACTTTGCTCCCTACAGCGAGCAAAGTCTTCTTAAGTATCACGCAGTTTTGAATATCGCCTCTCCCAATGTCCTATGAATGTTGGCTAACATGTCGCGATCGCAACTGACATGATAAGTGGTTTTATTTGGATCTTGCCGGACAATATGTAATATCTAGCCAGAAAACACCACAAAGTGAATGAAGGGACTCCCGTGCAGCTTTCTACAGTGCAGAGCGTCGTGCTAAACTCGTTTAAAAAATGTAGTTGAACTTCACAGATGTAATAAAGCCTTATATCTTTGGGTCTTTGACATCTTGTGAGTGTTGGCTACTATGTGACGAATGTGGTGTGAATGGTAAGATGATTATCGTGGATCTCGCTGGACAACATGTACTATTGCGCTGGACTATACCACAATCCAACAGAATTTAGTTCAATTCTCGGATACATCAATGATGGCTTAATTAATGTGGCATCACGTCAACATCGCAAATGTAGTTTTGAAGCCCATAAATTCGATCCTGTTTGTACTACTAATACATCGTATAATTGGCAAGATAGACAAAGTAAAGTACTGTACACTCCGAGCCCGGACTAGTCCAGGATTCAAGTTTATCGAGGAAGCGCTCATCGGGCGATAGAAGTCATGGCGACCGACAACCGCTCAGTCTTCTGCGGTCGATAATCTGACACGTTCCTGCGCCCAAATACTTGTCTTTGAAACGGTGATGTTAAACGCATGAAATATAGATAAGTAGCGCTACTCACTGATTCCACCATAGTAAGAGGCTATCCACTTCCTTCGTTGCTTCTCGCGAAGGACAAACCTCGAAATAATCAACAATGTTGTGGTAAAACTGTTCTTGGTCGAAGTCGTCATCCAAAATGCGCCATGATCCAGCGCTAGACAATGCAAATCGTAACTGAGTTTTCTCGCTTAGTAGCAAGCACTTGGTTATATAAAAATCATACCTGAACCGCTGTGTACGCGATAGCCCTAGGTTGAATGGATCTCATTCGTAGCAGTCCCGCGACGTCACATCGTGTGCGCCTCTCCCCTGCAGTCCTCTGGCGTTTTGAAAAGTTATGCGTAGGAACAAATACTACCGTATTCTCAGCTGAACTGGGAGAAGTGAATATGTGTTTGACTGCCTACAAACTGGCTTCAGTATGACTACAATATGTAGTATCAATGATGTACACACCTTCACAAGCAGCTCGCCCTTGAACAAGCCATTCGTAGGATTCTTGGGGTCATAGCGTCCATCCCTGTATAAGTAAGAGGGCCAAGAGTAAGACATTACACGATAGTCAGGATGGTAGTTCCGAATTGCCTCTCGAATACTGACAGTTTGATCAGTGATGGAGGCGCCTGGTTGCGAGTACTTACGCAGGATCACCCCAGTCGTAATCGACAGGGCATAGAAGTTTCCCCATTGTATCGTGGTGGAATCCGCGACAAGACTTGTCTCGGTGGGGGATGACGGGGTTCGGAGTTGGACTGGTCTGCATCAACCAGGAGACAACGGCAAATTTCAGACTGGTGGTGTCATCCCCTCTGGCTGCATCAGCACTCCGATTAAGCTATTTACAATATGCGAGTTAATAGGCGTGCAACAGTGGCGTAGTCTTTCACCTTGTTACACATGGCGGCCACTTCAGAACATTCAGCCGAGGACTGCATGAACGTTCGCACTGAAGGGCACCACGTCACTAGCTTATTGTAGGATCGATACTGTTGATTTTCTCTAATAATAAAAAGCCACATCAGCGTCACTTACTATTCTCATGCAGAATATGCACCTACTTCATGTTCGAAGACTCAAGAGCGTCACCATCAAAACCGCCAGGAGTGCCAAGGGTGACACGTCTATCGAATTCCGCGACCAATTCTTCAATGCGGTCAGTAAGACACACGAGTCTTCGTATTACGCGGCCTTCGAGAGCCTGGCTATTGCTATTGAAAATGAGTGGTCAGTAGTCTATAGTGCGCTCATGGATGTAGGATATACCTCGTCCTTTCAGCAGGCGTGCAAAGATCAGCGTTTAACCCTTCCAGTACTGCGATGCACCTCTTCAAAGACACAATGGTTTCAGCATGTGAGCTATTTGGCGGAGGAGATAGTGACATGTGATGGACGAGATGAGGTGAGTCTGCTGCAACCGAGCGGCCCATATATACCCTTAGACCTTTGACAGAAACCTTGATATTCAACCCGACGCCGTTCAACCGTTCATTTGGGTTTGAATCAAATTGAAATTTTGGGTTGAGAATGGAAGAAGGCCAGTACCAAACATTCGGTACCAGTTTCTGGAACTTGGTGAATGACCTATAGCAGTTATTGACCCTTGAGAATGTATAGTTAGCCCGCACCTGACACCATGTGGAGAGGCCCAGGTCACATGCAATAAAGGTATCGTATTGCTTACGTCGGGAGTGCAGGAAACTGAAGGCTAACTGTATGGAGCTGTTAACGTATTACTGTGGTTGTCAGTCGGATGAAGACGTACAATCTTCTGCAATGCTTCATGAGTGTGAATGAGGTTGGTTCTTCCAGTCACTTTGGTGGCAGGTCTGCGGCCGTGTGTCCATAAAAACCAATCATTCAAGTTGGGACATGGTGTTGGAAACAACATCGGCAGCGCTTTCGAGGGTATTAGACTTCGAAACCAGATGAGCTCCCGGATCCAAAATTCGCATACGGTTGGAGACTTACGAAACAAAAGTTGATGCAGCCCTGAGCCTTTTACCTTCCACTGTCAAATAAGTACTAGTCAAGTACTAGTTGGAAATAAGCTTTGGCGCAACTGTCCCGGACCCTAACTTAGGTGCACGCATTCGGCATGCATCGACGCCATGTACTATGGTGCAGTTCACGCTGTACTACACGAAGCGAAAATCAAGGCGAGGAGGCCCGACACTCAGTATCCGTCATCGTTGTGCAGAGCGTTGCCGCAAAATGATCTGGTTGAGCCAGTGATCATCCGTCGCTTGGACAGGTACACTCACCGTGTTTAGCAGGTCTGGCATTGCAACGTTTTCCATATTGCCAGAGGTACTACTACCGCGACTTCACTGGCAAGTATTACTAGTACACCAGTGTATGGATAGTGGTACTAACTTCACCCCAGGCTAGCACGGCTCTCCAAGATGTCATTAAGCTTGGAGAGCACCTCTGTATGCCTGTTAATTGCAGCTTCGATATCCTTCCCCACTTTAAGCAAAGTTTCGTGAGTCCTACTTCCTTTCCACTCGAAAGCTTCTCTCAGCTTCCTGCGCTTCAAAATTTGCGACACTTCAGGTACTGGCGCGGACGTAGCACGTTTGGTATTGGTCGTGTCTTGACCAAACCGGCGAGGTGTCTGAAGTACGTAGTCACCAACAATTAAAAAATGTTTACAGGCGATGAGTGTGACTCACAACATTTCCGACGTCTGAGGTCGATCTCTTTCGCTTCAAAGGCCGCATTTCACCGCTGCCATTTTCGACTTGCGCTTTCCAACCATCAATCTCGTGGGGCGAGAACAGTTAGAAGCCACTGTAGATGATCTTGAGGCTGCATACCTGTTCGATCATGCGTTGTCCAGCTTCAGACAGCGCATCTGCAACCTCGGGGGGCTCCAGCTCTTGGAGGGGCTCGACTCCATAAAAGCTCGAATATCTCTTGCTATACTGGTAGCACCCACAAGGGTACACTGGGGCGCCTTGGCCATACGCAACCTGACCAGGACAGTTCTTAAAATCATGGCTCTGCGTAGAGTCGGGGGTATGGCTTCGGACTTGAGATATCAGTTGGTCCCCTTCACATATATCGACAGGTTCTTCAGCTCTCATGAGAAGAGCTTCCATCCCGTCATTAAAATCTGATGAGCGCGAGTCAAAGCGCTTGGGCATGGCAAATGTTCTCTCCCTGGAAGGAAAGGTGGGGGTTTGAAATAATTCGCTATTACTTATCCCAAAGGTCCTTTCAGATGTGTTTAAATTTAGTTATTTGCATATTTTGCTGTTGATTGAGACATCACAGCAACATCCAATCTTAAGACTTGCACACATAACCTTCCTGCCCTCCATAAAACTTTCTTTTGATCATGTGCTGTCCTGCTTCCCCATTTACCATCAGCCTGGGCGTCCGTCTTCATAATTTTTAGATAATTTCCAAGTCCCCGTTCATTACATACACCGATCAACAATGTGGTGTGCTACGGGACCATTGCTGATGCCCTGGATAAAATTTTGTGGGTTGCGGCAGCATTTAGTAACTTGTGTGGGCATGTGAAACTGGAGCGGCGTGAATCATGCAAGTCACGTAACTGATGAAACCGTAAAACCTGCGATGCACGATAGGTATAGTTCACTGCACGAGTCTAACCTTGCACTATGCAGGGCTTGCGGACATTAATATTCAAGTCACTGAAATCAAATTGCGGAGTTGACAATTGGAAGGTGAAGCTTTGAAGTCCCAAAGTAGGTGCCGATGAATCATCATATGGAAAGAAATGCGAAGCAAAAACTCAGTGTTAAATGATCAATAAGAGCTCTAAAAAGTGCAAATATCGTTGTAGCTCCCAAAGCAATCCCGAGCGCAGTACCCGATGGCATCCATCGTGACTGACCTGGAGATCGAAAGTTATCCAAGCTTTTCCTACCCATCCCTCAAAGAGTTCCTGGCGAGACTTGACAAAGAGGAACCGAGAAGAGCGTGGAGCGAGATATTCATTGGTCCACTTACTTCAATGGGCGTCAGAAACATAGATGAGATAGAGATAGTCTCACCAGAAAGCCTCATCATTCTCCATAAACTTTGCCCTCTCATGGTGATGGACTTCTTCGTCTTCATCATCGATCATCTTGACGCCATCCATGCAGCTGGGGGCCGTGGGAGTTGTAGGACTGTAAGGTCAGACACAGGTGAGAAATTTCCAGACTGCGAAGCTTTTGTGCAAGACCAAACAGGATCCCCAGCTTCATCTCACACCTTATAGTCGAGAACCTGCCAGTGATGACTGCCAGGAGATGCTCAGGGAAAAGAGAAACAAGAAGGAAAGCAGTGTATACTATATGTAGTGATCACAGTACGTCGCAAGAGTACCAATCGATCTTTTGCCAGAGTTCGCTTTGAAAGAACTAGAATCCGGGGGCGCAACTTGGCGCACGACTTACGAGATGGTGCCAAAGCAACAATAGTATCATCTCGGTAGTGTCTACGTATGCGCTCATGAATATCATCCAACAATACTATGACTCGAAGACAATCCTTACCGAGCATGTTGTTGGCCTCATCTTGAACCTCGTTCCTAACCGCTGGTACTCTCTGGATATGGAAGGATGTAGGATTGAACATGAATAGTCTGTGAGATGCCGGCATTCATGATTGCCACGGAGAAGAAAGAGGGTATCGGAGTATCAGATCTTGAGGGACCATAGATATAGGACGCACTGTATGATGGGATGAGTTGGAGAAGGTCGAGTATCAATACAAGACCCACCTCTATACTGAAGTATCCCCGATCAACGTAATCCTCAGGGAAAAGGTACTGTGTGTCTGCTGGACTGCCATCAACTTCGAACCGTTTCATGAGGTCGTACTACTAGAGAGATGATCAGTAATGCATCAGCCTGATGAACAATCGAGAGCACCTACATATTGACCATGGATATCGCCACAATGCACAAAAATATAAGTTGCGTGCAGAAGAGATATAGATGGTCGTATCGAAAGAGATGAATAGGAATATGGCAAACGGGGTACGCTAGAATTAAGATTGCACATACCTCGGTTAACTGAACGGGTTGGATATCCTTCGGGCTGGAACTTGCAGCCATCTTCCCTGAGGCTGCGCTGGTGTGACAAGCCACGGAAACTCCAGAATTCCTACTACCGAGTGCAACGCCATCTCAGCTTACATCTATTAAATTCCAAAATGATCACTTACGAGGACAGCAGCAGAGAGTATTGGCCGTTGTGGTCATGGTATCTCGCTAGGCGCAAGGATGCTATGAATAGAAATATAGCGAGTCGCGCAGATCCGTTCTAGCCATGGCTTCAAATGTGCAGGGGTGAGTAAGACGGGCTTCAGTCTCTGGGGAGAGAGATCAGGGCACTCGTCTGCATGCCGCACGGACAAATACGGCTCTATAGCAAATCCTTGGAGGGTGGCTTGCTCGCATAATTGACGGCGTCATCTGTGAGATTGACCTTGTCATCGTTGTCCTTTCAGACCTTGGAGAGTGCGGGTATAGAGACCAAAGATGCATCATAGACATGATTTGCAAACTCTTTACACGGGTCCACAGCAAGTCGTAAGGCGAAGGATCACAGCTGGGGAACCCCAACGTTTGTTTGAGAGATGTGATACTTGTTCGAGGTCCCTGTAGGACCAAGGATTGGGTCCATGTACTCCAAGATCGATAACATAACACATGTCGTTAATTCAATGGAGGCACGTATAGCTTTGGCTGCAGCGAGAGCTCAGCGATGTTAGTAGAATGTAATAACTATGTTGCACACTTACGTAGTGCAGGATTGCAACATGGGAAAGTTGTTGGCGAACGAGACAATTTGATTGAAACTAAACAGGCCAGGAGTTAGCTGAGGAATGAATACAAGCGAGGAGCAAAGCGCTGCAAGCAAGGGTGTGACTGCTTTGCAAATCACGATTTGTATATGCGTCTCGAAAGACGAAACACTCGAAGTGCATTTGGGACGTGAGAAGAGAGAGAAACTTTGTTGCATCTAGTGCACAGGAAAATATTGGAAATCAACGAGATGAATGCAATAAGCTTACGTGTGCACTTGGCTGAGTTACATGATGTTGGAGGACTGGACACGCCAAAAAATGATATCCGTGCTGCGGTCTCTGATAGATGGCTTGCAGGCAAACATTGATTCGTAGGCCAGGAAGGAGCGACTGCACGATCACAATTGAAAACGAGGGGATACGTTCTATAAGCTATAAATACAGAACTCAGACAAGGAAAGCGGTTGTGACTCGCAGGGAGCATTTTTGCTGGAATGATGGCGAGGCGAACTACCTCGTGTCTTGGGCGTCTATGAAAATGAGGTAGGTCAGCATGAGGTAGCATAAAAACGCAGAATACACGCACCACTGCAGCTTAGAGAAAGACACCCACAAACCCTCGACAACCTCTAACAAAATGTCGCAGCTCGTTCCAAGCACTACACCCCTTCGAACTTTTGAAGATCTTGAGGATACCGTAATGACAGTCGCAAATTTCCCCGATACGCATCGAATGATTACAGGTTCCGGCGACAGGACACTTCGTATCTGGGACTTAAAGACAGGTGTTGTGCTGAAGAAGATGGAGGGGCATAGCGGGGGGGTGAAAACATTGGCGGTATCATGATTCCTCGAAGGCGAGAGAGAAGACGGCTGTAAGGCGAGAGAGAGGATGACTGTAATACTAGTTAGAACAATGCATGATTGTAAAGACGTAACCCCATACATCGCGACTGGCTGCCCTCCTGCCTGTCTCCTCTACCAAATGTGGCTCTGAACGACGCCATTCCCAGCACTTTTCCGAGGAGAATGATTTTTTATTCATCGAGTAGCTTGAAGCGGGAAAGATGGCTGGGTATGCGTGTTAAGAGGTGTCTTGGTGCGAACGGAACGAGGACCGTGATGGGTGCGACTGTCTGCAACGAGGAATTTATTAAACACCTTGTTATGATATAACTGATGAACGTACCTTTGGAAGCACCAAATGTTGGACTATCGGGGAATGGCTAGTAGTAGGAAGGTACACGGCGTCCTTGAGAGAACAACTGTCGGCTCAGATTGAAAATCAATCGCACACAATCCCAAAAAGGAATTATATCTACAGTGACATTTCGCCCTGACCATCAGACTGTATACTACATCACGTCCCATGGAACAAAACATTCAGTTCAATCAACAGAACGATCAATACAACGATCTAGCGGTAAGTAGATAAGTCTTTCCTGGTAGCTTTCCTAACCATAGAATACTATAGAATCTGCAAGATCATGATACTACTACTATGATCCTCCCAGGCCCTCTGATCATTACAGATTCGGCGATCGTAAGTGGCACACAAATCACTAAATATTATATCAGAGACTAACGAATTTCAGGGGGTGTGGAACGCTACAATGCGTGCTGCTCAAGACCGAATCCGGAATAATCGCCCTGCACTGCATGTCGATCCAATTCAAACCACAGACGAAGACAAGTGCTGGCTTACTCTCATGTTGTTGCGGAGGGAGCAGGAATTAGAGGACATGTTGAAATACGTGGAAGAGGCTCAGCAGGAATTGAACGAAGTAAAGAGGTTGTTGGGAATCAGGAGGAGGAATTAGTAGGGAATCAGATGGAATCAGCTCGCTAACGTACCGGTTGTAGTTGATGAATATCAACTGTCGCTTGCCTGGACATACGTTTGCCTAGCAGTGATCAAGTCTTGAACGGCTTCTTGAACTGCCAACCCCATTCGACCATACGCCGTGAAGATTCTGAAAAGGCATGAAGCAAGAACCGCCATTACAGATCAGGATCGACGTACTCATCCAAGAACTCCGGGATCTTGACAGATAGAGCGTGTTGTGATATGTGAGCCTTCTGAGTGTGTAGCTCTATTTCCTCTGATAAATACGGTGTCTGCAGAAGGTTTTCGGAGGGAAGTTGACCATCCTCCACATTTTCGTCACTTGCGTCGGCTTGTTCATCAATGACCTTTGGCGCCTCCTCATTTAGTGGACGCTTTTGCAAGCGACGCAGTATTTGAAGAGCAAAATCACATATCATACTATCCATGGGTTCAATGCCAGGAACCCATCTTCGCATGGTGTTAATTGCTGCGCGCCTGGTCACAGGATCTGCAAGAGATTGACATCGGCGTTCAACAAAAACAACTGACATACCTGGATGAGTGGTCAACTCCAGAAGAACCTGGAGGGCTTCTGCTCGGAGGGATGGACGCCCTGAAACAAACTCCCGAAGACTGGTGAACCCGACATGGATCCTGTTGATTGCTCGAACCGAGTTGTGTAGAAGGAATACACGAATGAACGTACTTATCAGGGTCAACGGAGAGATCGCGTGACAGACCGAGGACGTCAGGGGGCACGGAGTGTAAGTTCAACAGAAATCGTGCAAAAGCTTTGTCCTTGAAATCGGGCTTACCCTCGGGTTTGCATTCCAAAACGGTCTGATACGTTGAAACGACTTGATTGAGCCACAGCTCATAGTTTGGTCGCTGGAAAGCTTGTCGTCGGCCAAGCCTTGCCATAAAAAGTCAAGACATGTTCGCACCCAAGTAATCGATGCGGGCGCCATGATACGCTCAGCTCGTCCAATATCATATGTGCGAGAACTCTGACAGGCAAGAGGTTTCGATTCGTCTGTAGTGGGTATCAAGTTAGCTGACCATAAGGAAGAACGTACCGACGTATTTTCTCAGCTCTGATGCAGGTTGGTTCGTACTTAGGTTCTAAAATGAAACGTAAGCTTTCATAGTTGTGATGAACAAGATGGACTCACCACAACGTCAAGCGCTCCAGCCCCTCAAGCAGATCCTTCCTGCTGTATGCGTTGATGATGGCCTGTTCGGTGTGTAGGCCAGGTTGGCCAGCTCGAACAGTGACAATGGAGTAACCAAGTCCAGATCTCGGAACTTGTAGCAAAGGCGAGAGCTCAGGAGGGCTTCGGGCATAGTCCACACCCGTTGTCCCCAGCTTCCAGCACTTATTCTCCCCGACGGAAGATTTGCCGAGCATGATCAAAGTCAGCTCTGCTCCGCGATAGACGCCCGCCATGCAGTACAAATCCAAATTCTTCTCTGCCGGCGTCTCTCCTATACACTCCAAGTCGTACCCATACGCATCATATTTCAGTCCGAGCATAGCTGCACGAACCTCCTCCGTGGACTGCGCTTTTCCTATTTTTTGACTTGGGCATCGAGTGTAGGCATCTAGGGCGCAGTAGGAGTTAGCGATGAATTTGGTACGGATGATGGTTTCGCGATCTGCATATGGGACCCACTCATTTTGAATGGGGTCGCGGATAACAAGAAGACGACTTGTTGGCGAGCGGGAGGAGGAGGTCGAGGAAGACGGCGTTGAAGTTTGTGTTCGGAACCCACTCAGACCGCGACATCTTCATTACCGTCTCGCCGAGTGAAACAGTGCCTTCGGGATTAAACACGGCCATCTTTGAATTCGCGGAAAAAAGTGATGCACGCGTCCTTGAAGGGCAGCTTCGCAAGAAGCGCCAGGATGAAGTTGAGGGAAATAGCAGGCCAGATCGGAGACACAGAGGACCGGTGTGATTCGACGTAGCCATAATCAATATAGCCCATGGATCCCGAGACGTCACAGACGGCAATGCAGTTGTCTAGCTCCCCAGCCTCGCGCAGACGCGTAAGGGCATTGTACAGGGATACTGTCCTTTCCACTGATGAAGAACGCACGCATGCCACGGCCTGCATGATAAGCTCGTGTGGGAGAAGTGATGCATCACTGATCTGTTTCTTTACTGATTCCACATCTGTCAAGGCTCAGTTGAATTTTTTTTGAAACATGCTGCTTGCCTTGCAGAAAGTGCTTTCTCTGGGAAATGCCAACTCTGATGCCCGTGGCATCTGAGACAAGATCGCTGACGAGGATGTCCTTGGGAGAGTCTTGGTAGTAGTGTGCTGTGAGCGTGCACCAATCAAAAGGAATGAAGCAAGACGTCACCTATGCTCTGACAGCGGATGTTTTCTTGGTACGCCTGTTGTTCTCGACGACTCGTCGGTAAGATCATTCCTATGAAACTCAGGTATGGGCACAATGAACCTGCACAAGAATTTTCTCTGAAGAGCCTGGCCCCCCAGATTGTCCGCAACTGCCCTTGGACTATATTATTATGATGACCATGCTATTCCATTGGAGGAGACACATCATTAGACTGTCGTCTCTGCCAAATCCCGATGCATAGCAACATTCCAAAGTGACAGGATTGCCACCGACAATGCTGCGGTGTCCAGTTAAAGATTGTTGGCCCAGCTGCACGAAAAGATCAGTCTCACTGTAACCCTGAGGATGGTAAGGACTGAGATGGAGAACCAGGTTGTTATCAAGGTTTGGCGCGGGAGTTCACCGTGACTCCATGACTCCATTGGGTTTCAACCCGGACTCTTCCGACGGTCATCAAAAGTCCAAAACATAGGTAAGCTGTGCTCAGGCCTTATCACCCGGTATCACCCTCACCACAGCCACCATGACCCATCAGCACAGGGCAGCCCCAGGTCATTCTAGATGGTCAGATCATGGAACTGAAATTTTGCCCATTTAACCATCAGCTGATGTGCCATGTGTCATACCAGAGCATGTTGAGCAATTTCTGGCACCTTATGATAGATTATCACTGTGGTATGGTATGATTAACTTGCATCATCCTAGTAATACATGACATGTATTTAGTGCTGCTGCAGTCCGGTTCTTGAGGGTGTTTTGTTGAACCTAGAACCAAACCTTGGGTCTGGTTCAGGCAAGGAGGGCGAACACTGGACCGGACCCTTATGAACATGTTCAAACATCTGAATGCAACATATAAATTTCAAAAAATTCTACATGAAAAATTCAATGTATAACTGCTAATCTGTACTGGTCTCCAATGCATGCCACCATACACAGGGCAATGAGACCATCACGCTTGCAGTGTATTCAACAAATTTCGTGTGGCCTGCATCTGTGAGTTGAGTAATCTCGCAGTTCATGAGGGACTGCAGATGGCATTCCATTAGCAAAGCTAATGGCAGAAACTAGCATCACTCACATTAGGCAGTGCACCATGCTGAATGTCATATGCCTATATAATGACAGCTTCAGTGTGAGGAATGGGTTAGTGCTGCTGGAGTCTGGTTCCAAACTTCAGTTCAAACATGAACCCTTCTGAACCAGACCATCCGTTCAGTCCAAGGTTTGACCTACTGTAAGGACTGAACCTATTATTTGTCGGAAATTTCCTATTTAGGTTTCATGGCCTTGCAACGTGTTGCAATGACCCAATAACAAACCTAGGTCTCAACGTGATGCAATAAAAGAGTCTCACGTTCCAATTATGTTCCAATTCGGTTACAATTGAGCCTTTCAACCAAAATTTCAACCAAGTTGGGTAATAATAGCAACATTGAAACTGGATTAAGATCCAAATCTCAAGGTGTGTTTCAATAATGTCAGAATAAACATGCGTAGGTTTCAAGTTAATTCGGACATCCTTGAGACAGAATAAATTTCATTGTAACAATATAACCATTCAAATGATTCAGATATTCAACCTAATACATATAATCCTCTACTATTACCACTACTACTTCTTCTTGCGGGATCTCACTGGCCAACCAGGTTGCTGCCCTGCTGTATCAGCTGACAATGAAACTGGTGCAAGTACCCCAGCCTTTTTGCCTCGGCCCTGTCGAGAAGACGATGACCCAGAGGCTACAGCTTGTGACGTGATCTCCCCATTGCCAGGCATGTCAGAAACTGCTGGTCCATCAGTAACAACAGCAGTAACAGCTGCAGCAGGCACAACGAGCGCAGTAACAGCAGCGGCAGGTACAAGTGCAGTGGGTGTGGTAACAGCAACTATAGGCACATTGGTATTGCCTGTGAGCGAGACTGGAAGTTGAACAGTGGCGGAAATGGGAACTGGGTTGATGATAGTTTCAGTGGCCTGCAGTGATGTTGCAGGGGTGGTAGCTTGTACAGTGGGAGGGACAGGTGGCGCAATGACAACTGGAGTGTCAATTGTTGGTGAAGTAGAGGTTGTGGGAGGTGCGGGATCTTCATTGATAGTCGGAGAATCTGAATCTTTGCGGCCAGCATTAGCAAGGGCTAAGCACATTAAGTCAGAAGTGAAATCTTTGCCTTCGGCTTCTGAAGCTGCAACATTTGAGGTTGAGGACTGCCAGACGTGGGTGTCGATTTTCTGACGGATCGAAATAATGCAGGGCTCTTCCCAAAGTGTGACCCATAGTTGCTTGTAGGCCGTGAACATGGCTGCGTATGGTAGTCGAGATCTTGCACCAACTCCATCTTTAGTGAACGAAGTGTCCGAGGACAGAATAAAAATCAACTAAAAATCATTAGACACTGAGAACAGATGATAGCGAACGAGGGACAACTTTTTTTTTTTTTTTTTTGGATTCTAGTTTATTGTCCTCTGGGGCGAAGCCCTATAGTAGACAGAATGTACATTATGTGTCTAAGTTCTCGTTTTTTCTCCTCTATGTGCAATGGCGACTGTTATAATGGTTCGAGCGTGGATGCAAGAACTGGGGCACCTGTTTAATGGCGGCCGATGATGGTAAGGGGTGCGAGTTTTGTTTTGTTCTTTCACCTCATTCTCCTGCAGTTTCCTTCGGGTTGGGGGGGGGTGATGTCTCCGAACGTTTGGTCGAATCTCTTGGTGCTGGCAATGTACGTGAATAGAGCCTTAGTGTTGTGGCAGTTGCTGAGTAGTTGTTGGAGTTGGCTTGCGCGTGGGCCTATCTCTTTCCTCAGCATTGCACGTTGTCTGGCGTATTTAGGACACGATACTAAGAAGTGATGGACTGTTTCTTCTCTTTCGTTGCATTGCTGACATCTTGGCGAGGGGGATTTTGAGATTCGATGTAGGTACTTGTTCAGTGGAACGTGACCCGAACGGAGTTGGAAGAGGAGGGAGCAGTGCTGTCTGGGGTAATCATCGATGATGTTCTTGAAGTTGTTTGACGGGAAGGTGGGGTCTATCGAGCGAAGGAATTCATATCGGGGTGAGTTACGCATAACTGATCTTGCTTCGTTCTTTAGCTGATCTTGGAAGAGTTGTTTTGTTGCTGACTTGCTGAGTGGGAGCGTGATGGGGGTGTTTTCTCTCGATCTCAGCGACCTTGGTAGCTCTTTACCTTCCGACATCTCGTTCCTGGCGGCTCGCTTTGCCTGAACGTCCACTTCTTCATTTCCCGCTATTCCTTTGTGTCCCGGTGTCCATCTGAGCACTAACTTCCGTCCATCATCTTCAGGAAGTAGCTTCCTGAGGTCGTCGTGTAGCGCGTCGACAAGGTAGTGGCCCGGTTGGGATTGGAAGGATCCCGTTGCCCTTATAGCTGCCTGGTTATCTACTCCCAGGGCCATGGTGCCCTCGCCTCCCGCTTCTTTCAACAAATGAATTGCCAGAATCATCCCAACTACCTCCGCCTCATACACCATGTGTTCCTCGACCTTTCCCAGGTAAAACCTCTTCTCTCTGACCATCACTCCATCCTTCATTAGGACTGCTGCTCCTCCCACACCTCCATCTATGGCCGAACCATCTGAGTAGACTCTGAGGTTCTCGCTCGCTTCTTCGTCCTGCTTGATTGCATCCTTTTCCTTCGCGGCTATGCTTGTTGCGATGTCTGGCGACCATTTGGGGAAATGACGGGCTGGTGAGATCTTTTCCATTGTCGTTGGGTTGATTCTGAATTCGTTCGCTAGTCTGTGCAAGGGGGAGGGGTGGCGTTTGTGGCCTTGGAAATCCCGTTTCTCGCAATACTTGTACGCGGTTTTGACTCCATTGGCCAGAGGGTGTGTGTTCAGAAGGGTGGCCATTCTGAGTGAGGCTCTGTAGCACACTTTCCGGATCATCTGTTGAATTGGTAGGACATTAGCATGTGCATCAAGTATGTCAGAGGCTGATGATCTTAGTCCTCTGGTTATAAGCAGGGTGGCCATGCGTTGGACTCTCGCCATCTTGGAAGCGAAGCCTCGCGCTGCTCTGCCCTCTCCCTTTTTGCTTCTTCCCTTGGCTATTATCCCCGTGCACCAGATGTCTGCCGCATAGGTCATCTTTGGAACCACCACCCCCTCGTAGAGTCGTTTCATCAGTTTACCGTGTATGCCTTTCGTTGGCCTAATCATGCGTTTGCACGCTAGTGCATATTTCGTTCCTTTGGCCAGCGCAAAGTCAGCGTGGTTCTTGAATCGAAGCTCATCGTCAAAGATCACTCCGAGAAACTTGTGCGCGTGAGATGGATTGATTGTGTGTTCTCTGATCTTGATTGATGGGCGAGGGACTGGTACCATTTTACGTGGGTTGTCACTGCTTGGGATGCGCAGTCTCGACAGACATAAGAGCACTGTCTTGTCCAGCTCGAATTCCACATTATGGTCTTCGCTCCATTCGAGAACGCCTCCTTCTTTTTCCATCATTGTCTTGAGTTTCTCGTTAGCTTCCTCATACGACTTGCCTTTGGCTCCCAGCGCAATGTCATCAATGAAGCCTAGACTGATTTCGCCCCTGCGAGGATTCGGGTCAGCAACTTGTAAGACTCCCGAGTTATAGAAGACAAAGCCTAGCGGAGACAAGGGGCACCCTTGGTCGACGCCGTCAGCTACGTTGAAAGCCTCTGATTGGAAGTCGTCGAATATCATAACTGTTTTTCGGCTGTCCAGGCGCCTGCCATACCAATCAACGTATTCTTGAGGGATTCCTACTCTTCGTAGATCGTGAAGCAGTTTCGCCACAACTACGCTCGGGAACACGGCCTTCACATCTAGGAAGAGCAGTGAGACGAACTTCTCCTTGGAAGCCCAAGCATCTGTAATAAACTTGGTCAGTAAGTGCAAAGAGTCTGTTGTAGATCTTCCAGGGCGTCCGCCAAAATGGGTTGGGGGGAGGAGTTTGTGATGTTCGGCGATGTACGTTAGGTCATCGGCTACACATGCTGATAGGATTTTGGCCATTGTGTCGAGGAGGGTGATCAGGCGGTATGCCTTCGGTAAGCTATAGTCTGGTCTACCTGGTTTGCGTAGGACTATTGTTGACGAGCATTTCCAATCTTCTGGGTAGATCCCCAGGGTGAAGGTGGCACGAAAAATAGGAGCCATGTACGGGACAAGAAGGTCAGCGCATTTCGTAAAAACTATGTTGCTTACTCCATTGATACCTGGTGCCTTGTATGGGGATAGTCGAGAGATAGCTCTAAAAATCTGCTGGTCAGTGATTGGTTCGAACTTGCATACTGGAGGGGGATAAACGAAATCAGGGTCTACTCGGTTGTTGACTGGTGGGGGACGAAAGAAGACTTCGTAAAGAAGTTCACTTTTACGTTTGTTGTCTTGCGTCGCGGCGTTCGGGGCTGCTTGAGGGTCCTGTAAGGTTTTGATGCGGGTGTGGATTTGATCTGCTGGGCTGCTGGCGGCATATTTGTGGAAAGACCACATTCCTGTTAAGGTTAGTGTTTCCAGCCACTCTTTCCAGTGCTGCTCCTTTGCCGTTTTGATGCTCTCTGATAGTTTGTTCCGAGCTATGCGGTACTCCTCGTGGATGGGGTCGGTTCTTCTTGCTAACTTGGCGTGGGATTTGCGACCGAGCTTGTGTACGAGTTTGCATTTGCGTTCGAGATCCTTGGACCACCACCGTTTGGCATATGGAGATGGCTTGGTGCATGGGACTTGCTCGCTGACTGTCTTCTGGATTGCATCGGTAAGTGCATTGAAGGCCTCAGTGGAATCCGTTCAGGGTGTTGATTTTGTTGGCTGGTGGGATCTTGTCGAGTTTTGCCGAGAGTGTTTCCTTGAATACGTCCCATTCCGTAGCGCGGTAGTTGAACTTGGGGGTGGTGTCTATTCGTTCGGGTTGAAGGTCTATTGTACTAATTACAGGGAAATGATCAGTATTTATGGGGCGGAGATGGTACTCAGCATTGCACTTGATGATCTTGTCTTCGAAGTTGGCAGAGCAGAAAACATTGTCAGGCCTTGTGAGATTTTTGGTGTTGGAGGCTTCAAGGGTGGCGATAGCCGGGGGGAGTACCTGTACTAAATTGTATAATGCTAGGAGATTAATTAACACACCCGCAGCATCGAGGTTCGCCGCAGTGAAGAGGTGAGAGTTGCTGGGTAATTCCCACATGGGATGATGTCTGTTGAAATCGCCTATCCACATTATACTTTCGAGAGCGGTGCCGTTTTCGCCTTGAGCGAGGCGCCGCAGATTATGCTCCCCTCTCATGTGTCTCTCCAGAAAGTGGAGGGTGTGGTCGCTTTCGCACGGATTATAGATATTGTAAATGCTTACCTTTCCGAACTCGCCAGTGAGTTCTATTGACATCACGTTTGATGATTTGATGGGTTTGCTGTGCCAGTTGTTTTTTGATAAGCGTTTGTTGATGAGCATGATGACTTGTGTTCGTGTTGGGCTGGAATGATGGTCAGTAGGATATATTACGTCCCAATGGGCTCTAAGGTTTGATGTGTTGGCTAGATTGACTGGGTTGAGATACGGTTCTTGGATGCAGGCCAGGTCATAGGTTTCCGGGTCGAGGTTTTTGATTAGGTGTTTCCAGGCGCCTGATGACTTGCGGAGATTTTGCTGCCATATCGTGAAGTCGTCTCGCGTTGATATGGGGTTGGTCGTATCAACCATTAGTTCCATCCTGATAGGTCTGGGAGACTGTCTGAGTTGTACGGAGCTGGAGGTGGTGAGGGAGACCAGTGCGGGGGGGTGCTGGGTTGGTGTTGGTGCATGGCTTCAGGGTTGAACCATGATTCCGGGAGTTGATGTTGCGCTTTGGGTCCAAGAGGGATATTGTTGGTGTTTGCAGGGTTGCGATTCGCTGGGGGATGGCGTCTGCGATCAGCGGTGTTCCATTCCTGCCGGTTTCTTGCTGGTGGGGGGTATTGTTGGTCCTGTCGAGAAATTTGATCAGATGGGGGAGGGGGGTGGGAATCCGTCCTTTCTTCGATGAGGTTAGAGACGGACTCCCACGTCAATGGGTCTTCGGTAGGATAATAGATGTACTTAGCTTCGTCGTTTCTCCTCTTGAAGTTATCCCACTTTTGCACGAAGATGGGGCATTGCCTACTCCAAGCGGCGTGTCCTTTGGTTTTGCAGTTGGCGCAGGCGTAGTTTTCCGGATCGTCGATGGGGCATTCCGATGTCCTGTGGGCTTCTCCGCACGATCCGCAGATATCTTGCTCCTGCGGGCATTCCGCTGCTATGTGTCCTCCATCAAAAGCATGGCACTTGAGGCAACGTGTTGGTTCTGGGAGTAGTTTGCGCCCATATACCTTTTTGCCGGCTATTGCCAGTCCGAATTTGATGGCTTGATTGGCGTGTTCTTTTGATGCGAACGTGATGACGACATGCGCCGTTCGTTGGTTCGGGTGTCTTCTCGATGCAGGTTTGATGAATTTGGCCTTGCTGATTGATTTGGGCTTGAGACCTGCCTTCTTTTCGATGTCGGCGATGGCTGCGGGGTTGTCTGGGATGAAGGTTATTGGGACATTTTCCATTAGTACGTGATACAATCTGTCCTTGATGGATGCATTGGGGGCGAAATATTCTAGAAAGTTGCTGCGGTTAGTTGGGCTGTTAAACCATTCTGCGGATTCTTTTGAGTTGAGTTCATATAATACCCCTCCGTGGGGAAGACGTCTAGCTGAAACGAAGGTTAGTTCCTTTGGAGTTTCTATACCGTTTTGATCCATTAGTTCTAGTGCAGTTGATGCCTTCGTTACCAGCTGGGCTTCTGTGAGCTCTCTGAGGGAGTTTGTTATAAGGACAGATCTTCTAATCAATTAGTATTTGCCTGGACTGCGCTTCGCTACGCGCCAGGAGTTTGGTTAGTGCTAATGGGATTCCCGCTTTCGCAACTGCGGCATAGGAGAGAGGTCCTTCAGACCTCTCTTTCCCTGCGCTTGTTGTAGTTTGTTGGGCGGATCTCAGTGCTGCGTTTTCTACCATTTTCTCTATGCCTTTCGGAGGAGTTATTGAGCTGAGTGCGTACCTCTGTTACTACTTTGTCCATCGAGGTCTTGTGCGTTGAGGCTATGTCTGCCAGCACGTCAACCTTTTCATCTAGAAGGGCTATCGGGCCATTGATTAGTGCTTCAATGCGATCTATTACCTTAACCATGTCAGTAGCTTGTTCGGCCTCATGTAAGATGATTGCTAAAGCCCGTAGAATTTCTGCATTAGTTACGCCAAGATTGACTGCCGAGATGCTGAGTTCAAACATTGCGGCGGCAATGTCCTTGAGCGCCTTTCCTGCCATTGGGAGCATTAAGCCATGTGTGTTGAGTAGCTTTCTTGCCGCGCTTGAAGTGGTGATATCGGTGCGAATACCTGTTCCAGCTGCGTGGTCCTCGATGCTTTTGCTTGTTGACAGTAGAGGTTTGCTTGCTGTAGTACTTCGGTGGGCTCTGGCTGGTGCGAAGGATGCCTGAGGTTGAGTGATGGCTCCTGTGGGAGCCATTACTAGTCACTGGTTGCGATTTTTATTTCCTATGATGTTTTGAGGTGGGCGAAGCGCCATTGGATGGCGAGAGCGCTGTTGAGCGCTGTGCTAGTTACCGGTTTTTTCGGGGTCCTAGTCGGGGTGCCACTTGGTAAGGGTCCAAGAAGCGATCCGAGGGACAACTTACCACTGACCCAGCCCCAGGCAAGAAGACCAGGGGTGCATGATGTTATGCCCCACTTCCAAGCATTACACTTAGTGTGCGGCCACCCAACAATGTCCAGTGAATTTTTTCCGAACATTACAATTCTAATCGCCTGTTATACACACATTAGTACAAGCACAGTTTCTTCAGGCAGCCATAGCAAAAATACCTTTGCGAGCAGTTCCCAGTTACCAAAAACTGTTGACATCGTTGGGTCCATTTCTTGCCTCGTAAAAAGGATGGGTGGAAACTTCAAAGATGGTTGACCAAGCAGTTTCTGGATGTCAGGGATTGTATCTCACTTCGTAAAACTGGTGTCGAAGTAGGAAGAATCAAGGCCAAAAATACGCCCTGCCATCACTCGCAACTTGACAATCTCACTTGAGCGACCGCCTTGAAGATATTGTCCCAGCTGTGGTGTTATATACCAATAGTCAATATAATAGATCACATAACAATGAACTTCAGACCACATACCAACAATTGGAAATGAGTAGTTGGTACAAAGCGATGGAGATGATCCGGGAGAAGTGAGTATAGCTCTGTTATAAGACAGAGTTCTTCTGCGCTCTTGGTTGCATAGCGGCTCCCAGATAGGATGGCAGGTGGAGGCTTCGGCACAGGAAGTTTGAGGATGCGGTGCGTGCGTGGGAACATCTCTGCAATGATACCATACTTGCGGGAAAAAGTTGCAAGTTCAGTGTCAAAAGCTTTAAGCTCATCTGGAATTTGGGTACTCAAAGACGATCACCGTTGATTTGCCGATAATGTCTTATTCATCTCGCCTAAAGCATGATTATTGTTCTTGAGTGTTTGGTTTTCGAGTTGTAAGCGCCGGATGATCTTCAAGGACCATGATTAGGAGAGCATATCATAATACATAGTTGCAGGAATGAAACATACCTCCATGTCCTTGTGTTGCAGCATCTGACCATTCAAGGCCAATGGCTGGCTAATTGACGAGGCGCCGACAGACCCAGGACCAGAGTCTGATTCATATTTGGACGAGTCAGAGTTATCAGGTGCGTTAACTTGATGGGGAGTGTGCTGGGGCATGATAGGCAGGATTTGCACAGTAGATTGGGAGACTGGTGGCCACAATGATGCGTGATGGGCGGTGGGGAATTTATAGTTGAAAATTGCTGTGTGTTGACAACTGAACAGCGTTTGATTCAGAATCGGCACCAAGGGAAGATGATCCATGTGGCAACTTACATGCATAATGTACTTGATAATATGTAATAGCATGTCAGAAAGTGATATGAATCAGACATGAGGCATTAGCTTACCAGTGTGGCGTTGCCTGGACCATATCAATGTTCAGCATTGCAAAGACCTGAAATCACAAGAGATGAGTAAAAGGGCAACATAATTTGAACGCACCATTTTGACAAGCAATGAGCAACAGTAAAACATCGTCTAAGGCTCTGAATCAGCGATGCATGGATGTTGGAACCAAATTGAAACCAAATTGCAATCAATGGACTTGGCCGAAAAAACACGATGTCAGCTTATTACATAATGCTGTAACCGTCATGCTCACTGTTGCAGTTATTATTACTGTGATAATATCCCTGATAAGCAATTCAACATGTTCCAACTGCATGAAATTTAGTATCTGGAGTGCGAGATGTGTCAATATCTGGAGCGCGAGGTGTGTCAATATCTGGAGCACGAGATGTGTCAATACTTATCTGAAGGGGGAACACTGAGGGAGTTCGAGGACATGGTCAAGAAGGATTTCATAGGTCAAGGACATTATTACCCAACTTACGCTCTGAAACTCCCTTCCCCCTCAAAGACAACCCCTCCTCCTACCACGAATCCTCCTCCAGCTGCTTTGGCACCAACATATTGTGGCGCAGGGCATGTTTCAACTGTGCGAAATTAACCAGGAGCGCGAGATGTGTCAATATCTGAAGGGGGAATGCTGAGGGAGTTTGAGGACATGGTCAAGAAGGATTTGGTAGGTCAAAAACCTTACCCAACTTACACTCTCCCTTCTCCCTCAAAGACAACCCCTCCTCCTAACACAAATCCCTTTCTGCCTCCTCCATGTATCATGGCGCAGGGCATGTTCCAATTGCGCGAAATTAACCTGATGGAGCACGAGACGTGTCAGTATCTGGAGTGGGAATGTCAAGGGAGCTTGAGGACATGGTCAAGAAGGATTTCCTAGGTAAAGGACCTTTCCCGACTTACTACACACCCATTTTCTGAAGCTGCATGGGAGCAGGAGGTTATCACAACCGGTGTGGATGTGTGCGTGTGTGTGGGAGGGGGGGGGGGGGGGTGCACAGTGGCCCATTGCCTTCTGTGCCAAGCCTCAAGGTGCGCCAATGCCAGGTCTGGCCCTGACCCAATCTAGATTAATTTAGGCTAGTCTGAACAAGCAAGTGGCCACAACTTCAGCTGTGGCTTGAAGACGTCAATGAGAAGTTCTCTAGTCACAGGTGCGCTTGAGAGGTCGAGGTAGGTAAGTCCACCACATGTGAAACTGGCGCGGAAGATGCTATCTCAGCCGGATCTTCCATGGTGAGTGGAGATGTGAATGTTTGGTCACCATATAGTGTGAGCTCCCAGACTCATGCTGCTGCCGGTGCACGAACAGGGAAATCTATGATACTGGACCCAGTTAAATAAACATGTGGGGCCAGCACAAGCGAGTGCAGGTGAATGGTTGAGCCCCCAAGAGCAATAAGTAGATTCAATGTGACACTAAGAACACAAAGTGACACAATGACGATGTAATGAAATGGACGTAGTGTACACACAAAAATGAAAGTGTTAGGGTGTGAAGTGTGTAAGTGTAGGGGAAGGGTGGAAAGGCAAATGTAAGGCAGGATTGAACCATACAAACAAAAGGGAGACGCAGGATGGATGAGCCATGGACTTCCTCTCATCGTAATAACTCCCTGATCCTTCAATCTCCTCGCATTCAGTTGCCGTCGCATTGGCACTTGCCTGTGTGGACTGGGGTGGAACACCAGGTGTTCGAGGGTGCTAGAATGTGTGTGGGATGGTGGTGATGGGGTGAGGGCATGAACAGGTGCAGGCATGAAGTTGCATGAGGGCATCAATAGGTGCGAGTGTGAAGTTTCATGAGGGATGCGTCAAAAGAATAAGGGTGATGGTAGACGAGTGACGAACCTATTAATAACCAGCCTCTGCATGAATCTCCTTCATTCAAAGGAATATATCTGTGTCAGTCGTATCAACAACCAAGAACTCGTTCGCTCTCGAACTATCCTCTGCCAATACACAACCACGGATTATTGACTGGACCGAAAAGCACTCAGCAGAGGCTCTGGGCTTTGCCTTGACTCACCAAAATTTGAAGTCTTTATCCTTCTGCGGTCGAGCGCCCACCAGTTGATCGTATGGGAGTGTGAGTGCAATAGGATAAGTGACATCCCCAACTATGCAGGTGAAGACTAACAACAGTTTGGCGAAGATGGGACCAGATTCTGCCTGCAGGATGATGCAATCGTATCGAGGTGATCCATGGAACATTGGATTACATCGGAGATAGTCCATGGAAATTTGCCAGTCAATGAGTGACTCATAGCTGACTTTGATGAATCTGAACTCGGTTATCTGAGCAAGGGTGAGATATTATCAGTAATGTCATTCAAGGGCTGCAGATGTTCAATGCACCATGTCATTCGCAGCAAGTTGAATACGTCTTCCATTGGGAAATGGTATACCATTAGCAGTGAATGCACGATTCAAAAATTCATTTAGTTTGATCCGGAATCGATCAAAGGCTGCATCGCCTGTGTTAGCTGCTTCGATCTCTGCAAATGATTTGGTTGCCTGCTGCGAACCAAGACTAAAATGCTGTGCGTCAGTTGGTTCAGTTGATTTGAGCCCATCTGAATCAGCCTCCAATGGATCAGGCACGATTGATGAACTGAAATTCTGTGCATCAAGGCACTCCATTATTGGGATTTACCTTTTAGCTTGTCAATCTCCCTTCTTGACGTTATCTTCTTTATCACCATCGACACCACATGTACCGCATCTTCTTTGCTTCTTGACCACACGCACACTCTCCGGACAATATTTTCTCCGACATCGTATATAGTCTTGCGCGTCTCATTGTCACACCTCAGTCTTGTTCTACGCGACATACTGAGCGTATCACCCCGCTAGGTACTTATGAATGTTAGTCTTGTTCTACGCGACATACTGAGCGTATCACCCCGCTAGCTTCACTAGCGTGTATAGGTTATGAGCCCTGAGCTCTAAACGAGCTCAGACCCATACAATCTCGAACAAACTCACCGAAGTTCATCTAACGGCTGAACACGAACCATCCCCCCAACCGTCTGATTCATTTATCCTCGAGTATGGGGAAATATGATCATATTGTCGAACTCACTGGAGGGGACATTTATCCCAGCTGGCGACGTGCAGTAGAACTGGCCTTAGCCGGGGAAGGATTATGGAATCACTGCAGTGATGGAACTGACCCTAACGACGTTGCTGAATATGCGAGCAACATGCCAACAGCCGTCGCCACTGGTCAACCCACGAGCGCCGAACTCACCCTCATGAAGGACTGGGTGAAGGAGGACGCACAGGCAAAAGCCATTATTGGCAGACGCCTCTCTCCCATCATTCAAAATATGCTCGGCGAAAAGCTAACGGCACGTCAGCAATGGAACGCGTTACTCAAACGCTTCGGTCGTCTTGACGTCACATCCCAATTCGAGCTTCGTGATCAATTGTTCTCAGAACGTCTCAAGGACGCCGAGGACGCATCTCGCTACATTAGTGTTTTCGAGAACGGTCGCCGAAGGTTCGCAGAGATGGGGATTACATTCTCAGATTCCGAAGCTGTTTGGATGCTCCTACACGGATTACCAGAGACGCCACAATGGGTGGTATTTCGCAGCCTAACGCTCGGCCTCTACAAATCTCCCCCACCCTCATCCTCAACGGCAACAACAACCACAGTTCCTCCCGTTGCATTTGAGGAGGTCGCAGCAGCTTTCTCTGAGGAAGCCAATCGTCAACGAGGGCAGCTGAAGCTCGCTCGACCCGGTTCCGAATATGCCAACGCTGTATCAGGCTCATCCGCCTCGTTCGAACGCAAGACCAACCCCACGACTGGGGTAAGGATCCACAAGCAGAACCCCAAGGGGGTGCCCTGCGAGAATCCTGCTTGCGTCGGTCTACCTCGCTCTATGACGCACGACCGTGAACACTGTATGCAGCCTGGGGGTGGGATGGAAACAAAGGCTCCATGGGGCGCACAAAGAGGAGGGAAAAAGAAGGACGTAGCGGCATCTGCAACGGAGTCCAAACCGCCTGCTCCAACACCTCCTGCTTATACTCCCAACAACACCACTGAGACGTCTGCTCTCGCCACTGCTCATACTCGTGACTGGTCTTGCGCCGTCATCGAAGAAGTCGACCCTAGCTGTGTGCCTTCCAGTGAGGACATTGCTTGTATTGCAGGACAGACCTTATCCACCATCCTGGACTCTGGGACCACCTCCACGCTCATCACCTCCAGGCAGTACTTCTGGACTTACACTGTCGGCTCAAACGTCACTGTGAAGACCGCAAACCACGGCACACTGCCTACCTCTGGACGCGGTGACTGCATTGCAGATCTCACTGTCGGCAAGCGCACACAACGTATTCGGCTGCGTGATTGCCTTCATGCCCCTGGTGCCTTAATCAACCTGATGTCTGTGGCACGCATGTTAAATAAGGGTTGGGAATGTAACTTCAAGCCTTCCCCACCTCGTTGTCAGCTCGTCTTCCGTGACGAAACGCTTGGTGAGATCCCTTTGGTGGGTAACCTCGTTTTCCTGGACTTGCAGTTCATCCCTCCATCGGAACCATCACCGCACCTCGAGATATCGGCATTCGCTAAGGTACCCTTGTCCTGGGACTTATGGCATGCACGCCTAGGCCACCCAGGGGGTGAGGCTGTGAAACGCCTTCCTCATTTTGCCACAGGCGCTAAGGTGGACACAGCCTACCCGCTCCGCATGTGTGAGCCATGCATCATGGCCAAACACCCACGTAAGCCTTATCCATCATCTGACACGCCACGAGCAGCGCACATCCTCGACCTCATCCACTCTGACCTCTGTGGCCCCTTCCCTGTCAGTACTCCACACGGAAAACTCCACTTCATTATCTTCCTCGACGACCATACCAACCTCCTGAGCCTTCAGCTCCTCGCAACCAAAGATCAAGCCCTTGAAGCTTGGGAAATTGTGCGTAAGCGTTGGGAAAATCGTTCTGGTCGCACAGTAAAGGTTTTTCGTTCAGATAACGGTGGAGAGTTCATTAGTGCGGCCTTTACGCAGGCTCTCACAACTGCGGGCATTGAGCGTCAATTGTCGGCCCCATACGCTCACCAACAAAACGGGAAGGCGGAACGTGCTATACGCACCATCGAGGGGCGTTTATTTGCAATGTTGGAGACAGCGGACCTTCCATCGAACCTCTGGGGCGAAGCTGCTCTCACAGTTTGCTACCTGTGGAACAGGAGTGAATCCTCCACCCTGCCACCAGGCATTACACCCTACGAACTTCTGAATGGCCGCAAACCCGACCTTAGTCACCTTCGTGTGTGGGGTGCTCGCTGTTTTGCTCGCGTGCCTACTGAATTACAAGTCAAGCTTGGTCCACACTCCCGTCCTGCGTACTTCATGGGTTACCCTGATGGTACAAAGGGATATCGTCTTCGTGATCGCGACTCCGGTGCCTTCTTCACAGCTCGCGACGCTGTCTTTGATGAGAACTTCCGTTCACTCACTCACCCTTCTGACTCTGGCAGTGAAGATGAGGATACACCCGCAGATGATCCTTCCCCATCCGTTGAACCACCCACCACAGCACCATTGCCTCTTCCAGCGTTGCCTGAGGCGCCACGCCGTACACAACGCATCCGCATTGCAACCAAGGCAGGAAAGGCTTATGCTGAGGAGCTTGCGGCCTCTAAGTCTCGTCTGCTCTCCCTTCGGGAGGCGCGTGCGGACCGTGCACGGGGCAGTGCATTGCTCGAGGGGGTGCCAGCAGACGTTACACCAGAGGCATCCATTGAGGAAGTAGAGCCGAATGTTGACGTATCAGAGGTCATGGCCAATGTGGTTATCGAGGAGCAAGCGAACGTCGCAATCCGCAGCAATCAGAGACGCAATCCATCCAATCCCGACTACGACATACGCATCCCACCAGCCACCTACGATGAGGCCATGAAGCGTTCGGACCATGCCTTATGGTATGCCGCAATGAAAACGGAGCTAGAGACGATGAAGGAGATGAATGTATACAGGTTGACGACGCTCCCAGCGGGACGCAAAGCCATTGGGAATAGATGGGTGCTGGAATTCAAGGAGGATAACAAAGGGGGACCGGTTCAGAAGGCACGGTTGGTAGCTCAAGGATTCTCTCAAATCCCAGGTGTCGACTACGGGGCCACCTTCGCCCCCGTCATTAAAACAGCCTCCGTCAGGTTCATTGCCGCTCTGGCTTGTCGGAATGACTGGGAGCTAGATACCTTTGATGCGAGACGAGCATTCCTCTGGGGTGTCCTCAAGGAAGAGATTTACATGAGGCAACCCAAGGGCTTCGAGGAGGGCGACTGGGTGAGAATGGTATGGCTAATGCTTCGTACCATCTACGGCCTGAAGCAGTCAGCCATGGAATGGTACAAACAGGTCCGCGCTGTCATGATCGAGCTCGGGTTCACACGTTGTGCTGTCGACCACGCTGTATTCATCTACGACAAAGGGAATGGCAATACTCGCATCTATTGCATCGTGGGCTGGCACGTCGACGACGGCATGGGTACGTCAAACTCTAAACCTTTCCTTCAGCACGTCAAGGGCCGCATCGCCCAACGTTTCGGAATCAAGGACCTTGGTCCCATCCATCGCTTTCTCGGTATACAGTTTGAACGCAACAGAGCAAAACGTCAACTCTGGATGCATCAAGGGGAGTACATCACTTACCTCCTTGACGAGTATGACTTGCTCGACTGCAACCCAGTCCATCTCCCATTAGATGCCAACCATCCCTTTGGTCGCGATTCAGACAGTTTCGACGACGTCCCCAATCTCCCCACGCGCTATCGCAAAATTGTGGGGGAACTCTTATATCTCGCCGTATGTACTAGGGCGGATATCGCCTACGCTGTCAATGCCTTAGCCCAGCACAACTCAAAGCCCACACCGCGTTACTATGCCGCTGCCAAACGCCTCTTACGGTATCTCAGTGGCACGTTGAACCTTCGCGCGCATTTTGGGGGTGATAGAGCTGACGAGGGATTGCACGCCTACTGTGACGCGGATTGGGCAAGTTCGGAGGAAGACAGACTCTCTATCTCGGGGTATGCATGGTTCTTTGCTGGAGGACTAATTGCGCACGTCTCCAAAAAGCAGACCACTCACGCTCTGTCCTCCACGGAGGCAGAGTACATGGCTGTCACCCACGTCATGCAAGAGGGCCTCTGGCTCAAGTCCTTCATCACGGAGCTCCACATTCCACTCGCATTCCCGATAGTCATCTACATGGACAACACAGGCGCCATATCCCTCTCTAAAGAAGCCAAAAATCACATACGCTCCAAGCACATCGACATACGTTACCACTTCATACGCGAATGGATCGAGAAAGGAGTCTTCCTTCCATGCTGGTTACCATCTCACAGAAACATCTCCGACATCCTCACGAAGGCTCTCGCACGTCCTCTTTTTGTCAAGCACGTCAATAATCTCCAGTTAGTGTCTCGGTGAGGGGGTGTATTGGGATTTACCTTTTAGCTTGTCAATCTCCCTTCTTGACGTTATC
This sequence comes from Suillus occidentalis, assembly GCA_016628085.1. Taxonomy (NCBI): domain Eukaryota; kingdom Fungi; phylum Basidiomycota; class Agaricomycetes; order Boletales; family Suillaceae; genus Suillus; species Suillus occidentalis. The sequence continues at coordinate 77,199 of JABBWB010000148.1, forward strand.
TTCTTTATCACCATCGACACCACATGTACCGCATCTTCTTTGCTTCTTGACCACACGCACACTCTCCGGACAATATTTTCTCCGACATCGTATATAGTCTTGCGCGTCTCGTTGTCACACCTCAGTCTTGTTCTACGCGACATACTGAGCGTATCACCCCGCTAGGTACTTATGAATGTTAGTCTTGTTCTACGCGACATACTGAGCGTATCACCCCGCTAGCTTCACTAGCGTGTATATCCATCTTGCTACGAATGTATTCCGCAACTAAGCTATCATGGTTGTATCGAAGAATCTTTAGAGCATGTTGCTCTATCAGCACTTGATTCACATTGTATCTAAGAAGCTGGTGCATTACCTGTTCTGCGAAATTCTTGAAGTTTGTGCGATCTTGATAAGCATCCTTCAGTGGGCCGTGCATTTTCTCATTTGGCTTCGTATTGTAGTTTTGAGTGACGCCCTTTGCCTCAATGTCATCAAAGAGATGAGCGGAAAGATGCATCTTGGGAAAGTTCCATGACTTCTCTAGGAAGTCTGCTGTATCTTTGATATATATCTGACTCATCAATCTGAATTAGTAGCGTCAATTGATGACATACACAACAAAACATACATCCATGAGTTCAGTAAGTTCCAACAATGTATTTCGGCCATCCCTGATCGTATCCTCGGTGTGGACCTCAAGCGATGCATACGTGTTGAATTCCACGTAACTCTGAATACAACGAAGCAGAAGGTAAGCCTGGGTCCAGATCATGTTTGAATACATTATGGGCAGCAAAAACAATCAGCTATTAAATGAAGTGAATAATTGATTGAAAGCTTGAAATTAGATATACATACCTTTGATATATCCTCGTATTTTGTTCCATCAGCAAAGGATATTGACACCACCTGGTCAAAATGATTCAAATTTTGCCAATGTGGAAATGATTTGAAGCTGGCAATGTAAATTATCATCTATGTACCTATTACAGACAAAGAAATACTTGCAAGGCATCAATTAACACTGCAGCTTGCCGACCGGAATTAGTGATCCATTTTTGCAATTCCGTCCACAGGTGATCGAACTTTCCCTCATCGTTAAAATGAAGTTTGTCGAACGATAAAGCTTGGTAGACATCAGTGTGCTCCATGGTGTCAAATGCATTCTGACAGTGACAGTGGTAATGTTAGATGAAATGAAACAAAATCGAGGTGAAAGACTTACATTGACATCACGGAGGCTCTTGGAGCTCAATACCTGCTCTCGTACTTCTGCTGCCATAGAGTCTCAAGCCCGAGCATGTAATGCCTTTGCATCTCCAGATGAGCGAAGCTGATATGTGTTTAGTCCCTTGGAGAGCTCCTCACGAGGAATGAGGCAGACAGGGCAAGGAAACTTTCCCATGAGTCCACAAATCAACACCATCACGACTCTATAATAACAAACAAACATTCAGGTTCAGATACTACCTAGTAACATTTAGATCACTCACTGCTCTTCATAGTCTGCAGATAGTATCAGTATTATTGGATAGAAAGTGTGGACAACATCATCCCAACATCTAACAGGAGATCCGAGCTTCGATAGTGGCGCGAGACAAGCAAGCAGCGTCAAAAACGACGTATGCCATACCGCGTTTTTGAAATTGACGAAGGCCGGCTTTTTGGAATGTTTCTTGTCTTCTTTTACCTATTGAAGTGCCAGTATTAGTTAGTGATAACACAATCATTGAGTAAAGCAAAAGCTACTAACAATGGGTAACCAACCTACAACTTGCCCACCACCCAAGCCCTCACCATTACAAACAGCAGCAGGAAGATTAGCATACCACACAACTATCGGATAACCTTTTGCACGACCAAAGGATGATAATTTGGCTTTGTCTGCATAGAGGACAAACGCAAGCGGTTTGCCATCTGATGGTATCTTCGACTGTTATGATATTCAATTAGTATACCGAGACGCACATTGAACTTGTAACACGAGTAATAGCACCACATACTTGATGTTCCCAGAAGGCATTAGCAGTCCAAGGCTCATGAATATACCAAACGAATTTTTCGCCATTGAACTTCAAAAGCTGTTGGGCATCGAAAACGAAATGTGGACCAACTTCAGGATCTTGAAGTAGGTCCACCTGCCCAGTCCCATAGTGAGCAATGAAAAAATGGAAAGGTCTGATCAACGCCTTGGAAGGGCACGACAACCTCTTCCTTTGTAAACTATGGTATTCAAAGTTAGGACATATTCTACATGCAGAGTGATCAGATACAGACAGGAGTCAACTTGAACGAGGCTGCATCCCACGTGTCCCGCACGTCTTTACGATTTCGAAGCGTAAACAACTTGCATCTACTGCGGTGAATGAGTTTAATGAACCGGTCCATCTGCTCATGAGTTAGTGCAGCTTCATGGGCAAGTTCGGCCACTTCAAAGTCAATACGAGTGCGAAATGTATGCCAGGGCTCAGGATCAACTTTTGGAGGTGCTGCTGGGGCACCGGGGCCACATCTATAATCCTCGAAGTGGTAAGCTTGTGTAGGACACCCACTGTTGGGGTGGTACCAGACTTGTATATCATCAACTTCAAATTGAGATGCAGGTGATGCCGTTCTGGACGGCGGCAAATGATCTAAAATACAGATGAAAGTTGTAAACTCAGATGCGCAGAATGGTTTTAAGACATACCATGTTCAGACGCCTGTCCTATATCAGTATCATCTGGATGACTGAAGTCGATATCGTTATTGATGTCCTGCGAATGATCATGGGCAGCTTATCAGTGGTCAAATGAGTTAGGATCAGTGATTAAGGTTGTGAGATGATCACAACTCACTAAAAGCAGATGGTCTCTCGCCAACAAAAACACTACCTTGCTGTACTTGTTCTCTCTCTACAGTGTGTTTACATTTAGTATTTTTAGCGTGAAGCCGTAACATCTGAAACAATGAACATACCTTGTTGAATAAGCCTCGCAAGCTCAATGTCCTCTCTTCTTTGTTCATATTGCTTCCGGCAAGCATTCTTGTGTGTTCGGAATCCTCGACGATGGTATTGTGTGTTACAATATGAACATGTCCGGGTGTGGGGTCAGAAGGCATCGAGATCAGTTTTGATCCAGTGGCAAGTCCAAGATTCAGACGCCTGGTAAAATTTGTTGAAGGTCTTATTATTAATAGGCCTGGGGTAAATTAAATACTATAAAGAGACTCACCTGTTTGAGTCTTCACAGAGTCTGATGGAGAGATGCTGGGTTCAAACAATAGAGTTGAGTGTGTGATGATAAGCTCTGAGGGTCTGGATATTCGTTCTAACATCATTCATACTAAAAATCAGTCTAATAAGACTTGACAACTGTGATAACGTACCTTGTAAACTGTTGAAATTGTGCAATTTGACAGTCGAAGCGGTCTGAGGTGTGACTCAGTGCATCAAAAGCAGGATCGAGGGCAAATTGAGGGAGGATGGTGGTAGGAAGCAACACTGTAACAGCGACGTGATTCATTGACAGATAATACATAATTGAACCTGATGCATCATTACTAATGATAGGTACAGCTCGGTATCAATTATGTGACTCACTTTCAATGTCCCAACTTCGGTATGAATATTTCTATTGGGTATCAATAATAGAACTCAGGTGCAAAGATCTTGACTCGGTATCAATACGGTTGGAATCGAGTCTCAGAGGCATGTGATTGCAACCGACTTAGGAAATTTCCGACATTAGGTTCAGTGTTTGGCTGATGCCTCAGATTTGCGAACCTGTCCAGACCCATCTGAATGCATTTGAACCGTTTTTGCTTCTGTCTATGATCCGCTTGATCTCCAGAATGACCAAAACACTGAATGTATTTCTGTTAATGGCATCTGGCTTCCTTGGTGATCTACTTGACTTTTCAGTAAGCCCAATATCATTACTAAGTCATCATAACTTGAGTTGTACTTAATGGTGAGTCACTTAAAGTTGAACTCTTAATTCATCACAGGGTTAATGTCAAGATCCCCAATCCTCAGTCAGTCTCTGTTCTTAGGAACCCTAGGATTGTCATGGGTAAGCCTCATTGTTGCTTTGCTTTTAAGCCTTCTGCACCACTGTAAGGAACATTTTGTTAAACTGCATAATGCTGATCTTACATCAAAACTGTGCACAACAAGATCAGCCAGATCTGCAACACCCTTATTTCAGGGGGAAATTTGCACCTCAAGATCTCAGATTTGGCCTTGTTGCCTTCTGCAACCATCCTCCCCAAGATTAGACCTTCGTCACCTAGATATTCCCTTTCACGACAGATTTTGCAGTTGTTGCATTGAATCTAGCTAGCTTGGTAGTGACAGGTGGTGGAGACACCATCCTGATCGTCCTTTATCTCTAAATTTCTGCATTCATCATACTACTAACAAGTTATAACACACACATGCACCAGGCACCAGGGTGCTGACACTCCCTCACCAAATACATCAACAACCAATCATCTCCTTCCTAACTTCGCACCCTGCCATTGAGGACACAGCTCATCATTTTATGGTGGTATATGACTGGGGTAAGCAGGACATTGTTCCAAACCTGCTGCCATTCTTATGATATGTCCAGTATCACCAGTGCAGCCTTAGGGAAAATTTTGCTTGGTTCGGTGGTTCAAATCCATTCTGAACTAGAACTGAACCCCCCCCCCCCGAACCTGTTTGCTAGTGTTCAGTCCAGGGTTCGACCATTTTCCCTGAATCAAACCCATGGTTAGGTTTGAGGTTCAGAGAAAATGGTTGAAGAACCAGACTGAACTGGACTTCAGCAGCACTAGATGGTGAAGTAGCCATTCTGGGATTTTTCTGCACAGAAAAGTATTCTGGTAGATTCTTCACTGCAACTTGAGTGCAGCCACCCATAACCGGCTGAAATGAAGTCTGCAACCATCAACAATGCCCCTTCCCCTTGGGGATGAGGCTTTGCAGTTTCATTTCTGTGCACCCAGTAAACTTCACAACAGTCATTGTCATAGAATGTTGACTCATCATGGAACCACAAGACAACATGCTGAGTGTGCAGGCGAGGCACGTCACAAGCTTCTTCAAGACCATCCTTCCATGTACGTATGTATATGAAGAGTTCTGCAATAGATGGCAGAAATTTTGGTTGATGATATGTCACAACATTGTCATGTTCATGACCATCAACATATTGACCTGATGGAGATTTTGTCCAGCAAAAATCCATCATGTGCATCCATTGTTGAGCAGTTGCAAGAGAAATTGTCTTCTTCAGGCCATGTTTCTGCTGTATGTCGGGTTGTGCAAGGTAATCAACAATGTCCTGTGCTCTGACATATTTTCCAATGCTTTGCAGGTGCATGTGAATAGCTTCAGCAAGCAAAGACACATTCCAACTCCCATAAAGGTTCATTGGGAGATTGCCACAGTGCTCAACAAATGAATGTGCCCATTTATGAAGGAGTTGGGCTATATGGGCAGCTTTTTGGTGACTTTGTGCTGTGATACAAGAGGCTTCAGTCCATGTTCAAGGTTCCATTGATCAACATACATCCAAAGGAACATTCACATCATTTTGAGACACTTTTGGAGGACATTGTCACCTGTGAATGCTAAGTGGCCAGTTTCATTTTTGCAAAGGGGATCTAAGATTTCGATGAGATCTAACAGGGCTGATTGACATGCAGGAATTATGGGTGAAACACATCTATGGCCTTCTTGCAACTCATCTCCCACATCATCTAGGTCATTGAAATTCTTGTCCTCTTCGAAATTCTCTTCTTCTTCAGTCTCCATATGAGGTAATGGTGAGTCAGACATCTCTTCTTCTTGAGCCAACAGCAAATTTTGCTCATCCACTGGCATGTCTGAATGGAGAGACTGCTGCTCAGATTGGTTGGCCAACACTTCCCACAGGACATATCAGAGATTTTTCCTGTGCATTGTAATGTGCCTCGGGGTTATTTTAACCGCCATGATGACTACATTACATTTGTGATTTCAACATATAGACTGAGTTTAATGATCTTACCATAAGAGTATGTGTTATGCTCACGTTCCTCTACATCCACCACCCGCAATAGACCTCAATGCCCAAGATGCTGCCTGCAAAGTGGCAGTGATCATCTGAGAGTACCCACTACAATATATGTGGTTTAGAGATTTGAACTCGAGGAGCAGCATCTCACTTAAAGAAGTGTGAGAAGCAAGATCAGGAACGGTGGGAGGATGAACAACTTGCTGATATAGTTTGGATCGCTGAGCAAAAGAGTAAGCTACTGAATGTTCTGAAGTACTAACAGTTGTTTATTTTGATATAATGTCACAGAACATTGCAAGGAATGTCAAAGGCTTTGTAAGCAACAGAAAAGTCTTCAGAATGCGCACATTGGATCTGCGAGTGAGTACATCTCTCTCACTGATCTTCGTTTTGTTCTGATATGACTACATAGTAAACCCTGTTGCATTCTGGGCAGCACAAGGTGAAGGCTTTGTGGTAGAAAATGAGGGTATAGAGAATGAAATCAGTATCATTTCCTCATTCTTTGAATTTGTTGCACTTGCCACTGATTACATTCTATCTACATCAGACATGCAGGGGTCATCACCTCATAGATGTGAATTGGCGATTGACTTTGACCCTGCCGCATCACCCAATGCCCCTGACCTCCATCATCCCAATGAGCCCCCCTATGAACTCGATGACATTAAAGTCAAGCACCATCCACACAGTAAACAACCTCCATCTGTACACCACTTCTCTGAATTTTCCTGCAGTCGCCCTTCAGAGGGTCAGATACCCCGTAACAACTCACCATGGGAGCCATTCTGGACACGACTGGACTTTGAAGTTGCAGAGATCACACTTGAAGCTGTGCTAACCAAAGAGCAGATAAGCCAGTTGCTTGACCTCATTCATTGATCTGCCAGCAGCACAGACCCATTTACATTGCAGAGTCATGATGAGGTTCGCTCACTATGGGAAATGGCTTCGCAGCATTATACACTGGTGATTGTTTTCATGTTATGTATTTCTCAGGGCTGATTAATACTTAGTGTACACTAGTTTCAAAAGGATATAGTATCTATTGAGTACCACAATAAGACACACAAGTTTGAAATGCACTATCGCCCCCTCTGGGACTGGGTGCTTGATCTATTGCAAGACAGCTGTCTCGCATACCACTTTGTATTTGATGCACAACATCTTTCCAAATTCAATGGAGAACAATTTGTCCGCTTCATAGATGAACCTTGGACTGCTGATGCCTTCTGGAATGCACAGGTATGTATTGTGGGATCTTTTTAGTCTATCGTGATCATGTTTCATCACTGCTGTAGTCTCAACTTCCACTGGACACAAAGCCACTTGCATTCATTCTATATGCTGACAAAAACAAGCTGTCTTCTTTTGGGACTGCCAAGGGCTATCCGATTATCACTCATATTGCAAACCTTCCCATTCACATTCGTAACGGCAACATAGCCCTAGGAGGAGGTCATGTTGTCGGCTGGTTGCCAATTGTTAGTATTTACAATAAGTGTTGCTACTAGTGTTGTTACTGACTATTTTACTAGGTCGCTGAGGATCAACAACATACCAGAAAGAAGAGTTTTGTAGACTTCAAGAATGCGGTGTGGCATAAGTCTTTCTACCAACTCCTCCAGTCAATTGAGCTACATTCAAAAACCGGCTACTGGTTCAAATATGGGGATCAGATTCAATGCCGTCTCTGGCCCTTGGTACTGATCCTAAGTGGGGATTATGAAGAACAGTAAGTATCAGTTAGTTTACTGCTCCAAGTCTACAAGGTTTATCTACAGACGTGTCATGGCATTGATTTGCAGTCTGAAAGGCAAATTTCCTTGCCCAATCTGTCTAGTGCCTCAGGACGAGCAGTCAGCCAATTGTGTCTTTACTTTGTGCATGGGTTGTGATTCCCAACATGTCCTTCATGCAGCAAGAGCAAAGCACACAGAAAAGGAATGAGAAGAGGATCTAAAGGCCTGTTCACTCTGGAATGTCAAGGTATGTGTTGCTGCACTGCTGCTAACAGATTGGTTGATTTCATCACATTAAAAGAATGTATTCTGGAAATTTTTTCTTGCTGATGTTCATTGGGCGCTTTCTGTTGACCACCTGCATATGAATCATGAAGGGTTATGGGAGGACCACCTGTGGAAGGATGTTCTATTTTGGATTTCTGGTCTTGGACAGGAAGCTGCAGTCAAACTTGATGTGAAGTAAGTGATCTTATTTAAGTTCAATGTTGTTATGTGATTTCATTGTGGTACTGACTACTGCCACCCTAGCTTTGATGCTCTCCCACGATGGCCTAACGTCATGCACTTTAAGGCTGTCATTTCAGTTGATTTCAATGATGGCTCATTTCATGAGGACATATCAAAGGTACAAGTGCAAACTTTGAATATGATTTATTTGGTACTAACACAAACTTTAAACTAAAGCTCATTCTCTTTACAGCACAGGACATCCTGTGCTATTCACAGTCCAAGCTAGGATATCTCCTCTTGCACTGCATCTGCTACTATATCGAGCTCAACATATACACTTCATTGGAAGTTCACACCGAGGAGACGATTGCAGCTGGAAGGGCAACACTAGATAAGTTTTCAGAATTGATGGATGTGAGTTCATTGGATCAATCTCTGAGTATATCTTCTGATGAATGTCTCAATAGGAATATATCACTGAGTTGGAACCTGAGACGAACAAAAACTGGAACTTTCCAAAGAAGCACATGATCACGCATATATTTGATGATATCTTGGCTAAGGCGCAACACATAACTACAACACTAAGCCTAATGAAAAGATGCATGGTGCCTTATGAAAAATCTACCTTTGATGGACTAACTTCAAGGATGTCACTCCTCAGGTTTGTTACACTATAATGAAGTCTAAATTTTACTGACATCATAGCTACAGATCCTATGCTATGACCATTGGCTTCTTACTTCAACATCAATGTGCACTGAGCTCAATGAGCTCAATGACTATGTTCGAAGGACTACCATTGACCCAGAGACAAATGAGGCTCTATGTATGGAACCAGATCCAGTCGCACATGTGCACTTGGGTTCGACGCAGGGCCAGCATTCTTTTTCAGACATTGCATGCACACATGGCTCTAACCAAGCCTTCACTAACTTCAGAAAAAAGCTAAATGGCTTTCTTAATGTGTTCCTGCCACAGAATGGTATTCCCTTGCCAGATGGTCCAGAAAGGCTTCGTCTCCAAGCTGAGGATCAGGTATGTCATTGCTATTGCTTTATTTGACCCTGCAATTGATTATTCTCGATGATATCTTTGATACATTATGGAGTTCCGATTTCTGCAAGTGAACTACAAGTCCATGGTTGATTGGTGCATGCACCAAGATCTACTTCAGTGCAGCCCAACATTTCATGGATCACCAAGGTTTGATTGTGTGATTATGAAAACTGCTGGAAAACCATTCATTGCTTGCCTTGTATACTTGTTTGGTTGCTCAATGGGTGATGCTGACCTTCATCTGGCCATTATCCATCCTTATGATGTTGGTATTGGTGTTCGTCAAAGGTAGGATGTTGATCTGGGCTTGTGGCGTGTATGTGCCAGACCCCATTCATCATCCGAGATCATTTCAGTCCAATCGATTATCTGAGGCGCTGCACTTGCCAAAGATCCAGAGACGGTTGGAGATTACTTCGTTATTCACACTGTGGATACAGGCATGTTCCTTCATGTCAAGTCTCTTCAATCATAATTTCATTATCTTTTTAAAGCATTCACATTCGCATGATCCCCCCAAATCTCTTACCCAGCTTCTTTTCTAGTTACCCCACATCCCCAGAGCATGTCCGCCCTCATCTTCTCCTTTGCAGCACTCACCATTCACAGTGTATACACCTCCCTTCTCCACGCAAGCCTCCAAATTTACCATTCCCAGGGCATGTCCACCCTCATCTACCCCTTTGATGCACTTGTCATTCACAGTGTATGTACCTCCCTCCTCCATGCAAGCCTCCAAATTTACCATCCCCAGGGCATGTCCACCCTCGTCTACTCCTTTGATGCACTCATCATTCAATGTATCTACCTCCCTCCTCCATGCAAGCCTTCAAATTTACCGTCCCCAGGGCATGTCCACCCTCATCTACTCCTTTGATGCACTTGTCATTCACAGTATATGCACCTCCCTCCTCCACACAAGCCTCCAAATTTACATTTGCCTTGGTATGTACCCTGTTTTTATCTGTCCACTCAGGTCCCGACAGCTATCTAACCTCTAACTTATCTTCAAACCAGCCTACAAATGCACTCATCATTATGTCGAATCAATCAGTTTGCAATACAAATGCAAGTAATCTTATTTCATTGGTGTCATCTGATCCAACTTAGACTCACAATGTGTCTTATTATACTCAGTAACATGTAATGCATGCATTGTGCTGCGGCAGTTAGTCATCTTTATTGTGTTTCTGTTTGGTCTAACTTACTTCACTAACTAGTGTAGCCTTTAAAATGAGCAAATGTCATGCTTTTCTCCCTCAAAATTGCAGCAGTGTGGCTATATACATCACGTGATGTTGGTGGTGTTTGAGTGAGGTTTATTTTAGTCTAATGGTAAAGAGGGGGGGTGAAAAATGGGGAGTTCTGGTGGTCTAATGGTAAAGAGGGAGGGAAGAACAGGGAACTTTGGTAGTGACTAGTCTGAAAAATGGGGAGTTCTGGTAGTCTCATGGTAAAGAAGGGGGAGGGGTGAAAAACGGGGAATTCTGGTAGTCTAACAGTAAAAAGGAGGGGTGAAGAACAGGGAATTTCGGTAGTCTGAGAAACGGCAAGTTCTGGTAGTCTCACAGTAAAGAGGGATGAAGAACATGGAATTTGTTAGTCCCCATTTTTCAGACTACCAAAATTCCCTGTTCTTCACTTCCCCCCATCTTTTGCATGAAACTACCTGGATTCATCCTTGTTCATCTCCTCCCTTTCTGTACTGTGAACTTATCAGATTTCCCCATTCTTCATCCTGTCCCTTTTCTTAGCAATAGACTACCAGAATTTACCCTTCTTCCATATGTGTCATCTATTACTCTCCATAAATTCATATACTTGAAATATATGTATCTATCTGCTTCATTGTAAATTAAAGCTATTCCTTGGTGAAGAACATGTGTATTATTTGGGATTGGTGACCCAGTGGTGGTGCTTAAGAACAGAGCAAACACTAATCGATTTCAGTCTTCATTCAAGCAAGAATATCATTACATTCAAAACAAATCTGACACATGACACGCAGAATACAATAAAACAGATTATCTAGGGAGGGGTACTAGTGTGAAGTGCCAGGATGGCAGCCAGGGAAGAACAAGGTATCACGGTGGCCACGCGAGGCGCCGAGAGTAACGAGGTGCGGGAGTTCGAAATAAGCGGTTGGAAACTGCAGCAGGTTAGCAAGAGCACAAGACAGTTTAGTATGGCCAGCACCACATTTAAGGAAGGGCAAGGAGGTAGCGGGATGCTGCAGGATGTTGTGTCAGTTGTCAGTGACAGCACCAGGAGGTAGAGGGAGCAAATTACCCCGCAGGGAATGCGCGGGAGGTCGAAGTGATGAACGGAAAAATGAGGTAGGTCGTGTCGGTAACGCCAGGTTAGCAGAAGCACGAAGAAGACTGGCCAACGATAACGTCGACGGCGTAGCAGTGAGTGGTGCCGGTGATTCTGTGAAAGGATACTGTCGACGACGAGGCAAAAAGAAGGCGAATAGCAGAGTATCAAACTTACGTAGCTGCCGACACCATTGGGGACTTTACCAGAACTAAAAGACCAGCTGCTCGGACTCGGACTTTTTGCCAGAGGCAATCAAGGGAACCGAGCTAACCCGGAGTCATAACGGGGTGCTCAACCCTCCATCAGCTGCTAGTTGTGCCACTCACTTTCGTCCTTCAAGATTATCATATCCGGCGCGATCATCGGTAAGGTCGCCGCTTCCTAGAACGGTATATTGTCAGGGAAGGCGGGGTGCTAATCCGGATCATCACCTTACAATAAAAAGCGGGGAGTGACCCGATACTAGTTAGCAAGCGTGGAATGGAACTCAGTATATCAGGAAACATCAGGTTCACGATACTCACCTGACATTCAGCGCGTCACACTAAGATGCAGGGTCAATAAGGACCCAAAAGAATTTCTGTGATTAAGCACAGGTCAGGCTAAAACCCAACAATATAGAATGATTCAAAAACATTACGCTCGACGGTGTAAGCAAGAACCATGTCTTCCAACTCTGGCACCCTTAGCAACGACTCCCGCTCGAATGATGGGATCGAACCCATCGTGACAAACACGACCATGCTTCAGAACCGCTTAGAGAGGCATGCTCTGGAAACTCGGTGGGGGTGTGTTAGATATTGCGGCTTTGCGCAAGGTGTCCCTTCGTATTCCCGCAGAGGCTTCAAACCCGAAGCTTCGCCTCCCGACACAGACTCTCGACTCAGAGCTGAACGAGACGAACTAGAGCCAGTATGTGTCTATTGACTATAGTTAGCCATGTAAACAACTCCGAATTCAGCAGTTACTAGAAGCTCCAAGTCAAGACGGTAGTCTTGAAGACACTAATAATTCTCATAGAAAGCGTAAAAGGTCTGAGGATGACAGCGTGAGTGCCGAGCTCAATTTTTCGGCTAATGCACTCACCACCGCATGCAGACTCCACGCGACTTCGACGATGTCATTACTGACAGGCGAGCAACGTCGGTACCTGCCACCGAACTTCCGCGCAAGAAAAACAGGAAGATCGGAAGAAATTTTGGACTACCCGAAGAGCGATTGCTGGTGAACGTCGTGCAGGAAGTCGTAAAAGTGCGTGAGGCTGTGAGTAGGATGGAAGTGATATTCAACAAGCAACAGTCAATTCTTCTCGAAATCTGTCAATCTATTGAAACCCATGGGTTTTGAATTGTTGTATATAGACTCACCATACTAGTGTAATAACAAACGGTATTGCAACGAGGACGCATGCCAATGGGCTGGTAATGACAGGTAATGTCGAAGCTATGACTTGTAGTGTCCAGCGTCTGCGCAGTAAATAGTATTAAGACGAGATAGGAAAAGCTTGAAGCTTGAGTCACTGCGTGGGCTTCCGATGATTAAATAACTCCAATCATCCTTGAAGCTTGAAGCTTAGCCTAACTCGTTCTATGTACGTAGTACGTACTTAGCGAATCTATGGGCTGGATCATATCTCTGTCATACCGTGACCGCACCACTCTTGAGTCGACTTGCAACTACGATTGACAATGTCGTCTGAACCGGTCAACATGTCAGAAACATCCAGTCATTTCCAGGAATTACTTGAAGACCTCACCTCCGACGTGAGAGCTGGTCACAAAAGAAAGATCATGTAAGGGATCATCATTCTTTTCGTAGAAATGTGTGACTTACTATGTGTCGTCTCACTATGAAAAACAGGGGTCCAATTGGACCATACTTACGAGCGGCTCGGTGGTTCCCTCTCGCGATTGACCCGTTTGCTGTGCTGGAGGACGTTTTATACGAGGGTATGGAAGCCGAATTTGCATTACAGGGGAATCACACGTCAAGTCAATCCGAAGAAGATGCAAACAGGCAAGTCTGCAGCAGCCTGAGCTAGTACTCAACTTCCTAACGTTTTTCTGGGCAGTTTTAAGAAGAGGTCGTATGTCAAGCAGTATAACGAACTGGTGAAACTCGTGCCAACGTTCAGCAACATCATATCCGAATTTGAGAAAGTTCCATCAGCTATGGACAACTTTATTCATGCGGTAACATAATACATGCACATCGTTCGTCAAGTTTAGTTTGTCTGACAACTGAACAGCTTTCCTCTGCCGCAGGTGATGCCTGATCCGACGATACTGGGAGTCTGACGAGAGAAGGGCTGGTATACATGCTCAAGAACCCTGAATTCGATCAGTTCGATCCCCCTTTGGTCAAGCATCATGGCAAGTTGGCTCGTGGATGGAACCATCCTCAAACTGCACGACTGCTGTGCCCAATGCGGATGCTGAGTACTTTTGACGCAGATCCCCGGTTCGTCGTGCTTGGATTGTTTAATCTGATCACCTGTAACTGATAGCTACAGGTCTTTTATGGAAAAGGTTAACGAAGGCCAAATTAAGATCACGGCTACAAAACTTCCTACTTTCCTATATGATGAGTCCATGTTTGATCCCATCAAGAAAAGTCAAGGTTGTCTTCGGGGATACTATCTCAAACGTGTACAACTTTGTCTTATTCTCGTCAGTTGAATGCTATCTTACAGCTTGCGCAGGTTTTCCGTCACATCTTCACAGGACCATCCAGTGCCCTTAATGCGAATGCTCGCCGAGGTACCAAGACTCCGAAAGGCAGAATTCATGGAATGACATCACCCCTACCTAGAGCGATTGCATACGCAGCCGTGCAGGTAGGTTTTGCATCAAATTCACATACTGAACTGATTAGCACTTCTTTAAGGCGTATTTTCAGCTTAGTTCCGCCAATTTATGGTGTCAAGAAATTGAAGATCTTGACCTCGTTGATCTCTACGATCGAATTGTCGAAATGTTTGAAGGAAACACTAACAAAACATGGGTGGACGAAACAGCTCCAGCATTGGAAGTCGTAAGTAATATGGTTCTTTTTCAGTTTTACCTGCAGTGCACTGATCTATACATACAAATAGCGAAACTCCTGGACTCCAGCAACGTGGGCACTCTAGAGGCAGGACGGATACGAGATCCCATGCAGATGACGACACCGAAGATGACATGGATGGATTTTTCGACTCTGAAGAGCGATCTCCTGCTGCAGAGAACGGAGGCAATGACAGCAACACTGGGGATGATATTCAGACGCAAACCAGGAACAATGTAGATAACATGAATGGTGACAATTTCCCCTTGCATCCTCATTTGGCTTATAGCTGATCCCACTCTGGTTCGGTACCAGGTAATGACCAGTTGGTACGTCAAACGACATCCCTGACGCGGATCAGGCCAACACGTGCACCACATAAGAGGCACTGACTCTACAACATTGATACCTTGTGCTCAGAAATCTACCTCATACCGTGTGTTTTTAACGCGTAGTCCTCGCATCCTCATTCAGACTTAAATTCCTACTTTTGATTTGTGATCGTGACCCAGTGTACTCTAGCTGCTACTGATGTGCTTACTACTAAAACAGATCTGAACGTCATCCGCAGGAACCTCGTCTATTGTTTCTGTGTAGTGTATGATAGTAGTAATATTGTACAATAACGTATGTGCATATCACGGGGTGTCTTGTCAGACGCAAGAATAATTGATATTATGGTCGCGCCCTCTTGAAGTTGGTTCTGATATAAAGTAGTGAGCGATCCCCATCATGGCCAAGAAAGAGCTGCACCTGAACAAAGAAGGCCCTCTCGCCAGCGACCTCTGCAGGAATGCCATCAGCTCGTCAGAAACCTAGGGGAATGGGCAAGCGGTAAGTTGGCTTGTTGCCCCAACATGAATCCTGGTCATTGACTCATGATCTAAAACAGCGATGTTTGAGGCAAATTCTGCGCTGGAATTTGGGCATTTCGCGGAGGGACTAAGCACCAAAAGTCAGTCAGTCACAGCCACTCGATATCTAACTCACTTCTCCTGATTGTGAACTTCCAGTCCAGTTGCACTCCAGGCTGTTCCATATAATTGTCACGGTGTGCTGTCACTGCTGTGAGCTAAGACTTCACAAGTTCTTCAAACTCCGACGGCTCTTGTCTTTTGCCCTTGCAGCCTGAGATAGCGACGTCTTATAGCTACCTGACAATTCTATGATCCCAGTTTCTGTTCAAGACTCTGTCCACACTCGTTCATCTACCATGTCTACTGCATCAGGTTCTAGTGGACAGACTCGTGTCGGCTCTGTCCATGATTTAAAATCTCACAAGTTTGCCAAAGAAATGACCAGCGCTTTGGTCTTGGACCTACCACATTCAGAGGGCTCCCCCTCCCCGGTACATTCTGCTTCCCCGGTACATCCTGCCTCCCCGGTACATCCTGCTTCCCCGGTACATTCTGATCCTGAGTCCCTCATCGGAAGCTCTCTGAGCTTCCAGGGACAAATCACTTCGTGCAAATAGACATCACCCTTACTCACTGTCGTAACCGCCCTACTGCGCTTGAATTGCGCTTTACTATGAAGTCAATCGGACGGATTCGCCATTCCGATATCGCTCTTACTGATGTCATCGAAGTAAGCAATTATATTGGCTTTTAGCAGCTGCTTGGGATTGATTCAACTGATACAGGGGCGGGATATTTTTTTGAAAGGCCTCTCATCGTTGTCCGATGAAATTCTCACATTGATAGCAACAGCAAAACACGCTTCGCTACAAACTATCCGTCAAAATATCCTGCATCTCGGTTGGGAGATTGAGGAGGCAGAGTGCAACAGGCTGGTCCTAAAGGCATTCGAGCAGGAGGAGAAGAAGCGCTTGGGCATGGCAGAATCCGACTATCGCTTCTTCAAGAAGCTCATGGTGGATCGGGATCTTCCGGCACTGTCTCAGGACGTTGAATATCTGCGAGCTGCACACGATAGCGAGATCGAAAGCTTAGCTTCAGCTGATGAACAGATGTTCCAAATCTCAACAATAACGCCATACGCCACCAAATATGTTGCACACAGGCTGCCCCTGCACCCAAACAGCAGTGATACAGAGTACGAGCCTGGTGAGCAAGATCGTGATGATGATTTCAGTGGCGATGAGGCAGAAGGTACTAGCATATTCTCTGCGCATGGAAATGAAAATTACTCAGGCACTTACCTTTTCAGATTGATCATCGTTCACCAACGTAGTTTAGAAGCTACTATCAGCCTTTCTTGTCGCTATTCAGTTGTTTTCTTGGCATGCTTCATTCCTATCACGTTTTCCGAACCTTCGTCATTTGTGTATGTACTTTACTTTTTTGAATAACAGAAGGATCAATTAGTCCACAATCTGGCTATCAATCAGTGCACATAATTATCAGGTATGTTCACATCACCGTGACTAACAGCTAAACCAACACCGCGACAGTCATGCAATACCCTCCAGAAAGATTCAACAGACGACAGAATAATCTCACGTGGGTGAGTAGTCGAGTCCAATCATTCATACTTACTAACGTTTGCGATGTGTACAGAAAGGATTTCAACCCGGGATTTATTCTGAGATGAACCTGTGTGGCCGGGACGCTGCCAATCAGCTTGGCCTGCCTGGCGATAGCGCAACAGTGCCAACGCTATACGGATTCCCAGGGCCAGTGCCCGAGTTAGATCAACGAATCCCTCGACAAGATCAGCCCCAGCTGTATCCCCCGCCTCAACTAGATCAACCCCCGGACTCAACAGCTGTATCCCCCGGCCTCAACTAGATCAACCCTCGTCTCAATACTATCCCCCGCCTCGACTACATCAAACTTCGTCTCAACAGCTTCGGCCCCTGCCTCAACTAGATCAATCCCCCCCTCAACTCCTCCCTCAACTCCAAGGACAACAACCGGATTATCCCCAGCCTCAATGCCCCCAACCTCAATATTCTCAACCTCAATACCAATACCATCAACCTCATTACCCTCAACCTCAATACCCTCAACCCCAATACCCTCAACCTCAATACCCTCAACCTCCACCTCAGTACCCCCGGCCTCAATATCAACACGGATCCGGATTGGACAATGGAATGGCCCAGGCCCAGGCAAGTGCCTATGCGGGTGCCTATGCACTCCTTCAAGGTGAAGGCGCGCTACCCCCTTCGCAACCAAACCTCGTCGCCGGGCATATGTCCCAGTGGGGGGCCACCCGCCTCGTCACCCTTGCACCCCACCACCTGGGGGAAAACACGCAAGGCGTCATTCAGGTATGTGGTCTTGCATCATATAATCCAAATAAGTACTTATTGATGTGCAACACACAGACAAAAAGTCGTATCTCAGATACGGGTAGACGTCGGCATCAGGCCAGACTCCCCCCCACTCCCAA
The DNA here is from genome assembly GCA_016628085.1 of Suillus occidentalis. Classification (NCBI taxonomy): domain Eukaryota; kingdom Fungi; phylum Basidiomycota; class Agaricomycetes; order Boletales; family Suillaceae; genus Suillus; species Suillus occidentalis. The sequence goes on from JABBWB010000148.1 coordinate 95,188, forward strand.
TCTACCATCAGCTTCCTTACCGTCTACCAGCAATGTTCCCGCTAGCCCTATTTTACCGATCGTCTCACTCACCCCGTTGACGACACACAAGTACAGGGAACTCGCTAAAGAAAAATTTCGTGGCCTTCTTCTGAATGTCGCGATTGATACAGATGCAGCTCCAAGCAATACCGTGCGCGACACGATGATCAACACGGCGCTACAGGCCACCAAAAGAGAACTTTTCGAGCAATGTAAGTCTGACTTATTAGTGTTGGAACTGTCGTATCACTGATCTACTGTTAATTTATAGCTATAGTCAAGGAACCCACAGGGATGCACGACTACATGGTTTCGTCGATGGCTGATATGCGCCGTGGGCTTAAAGCCTACGCGATGAACATTGTCCACCTGGGTTACAGCCTGCGTCAGCCGCTATTTTCGCAGATCGACGACGTGTCGCACAAAGAAGCTACGATTACTGAACTCCTGAAAAATTTCCGCTTTCTACACTCG
>JABBWB010000149.1:0-95591 GCA_016628085.1 Suillus occidentalis
CAGGGTTGGGTAAAGTGAGTATAGATCGGCTAGTCATGTTTGACTGTAATATGGGTTATGTGTGGCAAGAATTTTGTTACGGTGATTTGTTAAAGCGAGTTTGATAATACGAAGTGTTACGGTTTGGTTTATAAAGTCTTCAGTGACTTTATTTGTAGTGAAGTTCAAGTTGAACTTTGTTTGGCACAAATGTGCTCTTGATAACAAGAAGAAGCCTCCCTCACGGTGGGCTCCAGTGATGTCCTGTTACTTAAGGGTCTTATATAAATTTGCGTATAATGACAACACTATTATACAGCAGAAGACTTCTTGCCAGTCCTTAAGTACGCGGTCTACGACTTTTCTAGTTTTCGTGGTAGATAACGCGGTGAGTTCTTGGGAGGATTTAGTTTGTTGTCCTCTTCTTGCTTTATACAATAGCACAATATAGAATTCGGTGGGAAGTTTGTCTGTGTTCTGGTAAAATTTGGTAGGTATGTTTCACCCTAGTAGGTCGTGTTTCAACCTATGAAAGTTTGTTTCAACTTTGTCGTGTTCTCCTGAGGTTCGTATCTCACTTTCTGTTGAAAGAGAGAGTTGGTGTTCGTAAGCTAGACTGAGAGCTGTAGGTTTAGTTGTATATGACGCAGTTATACAACTGTTGGTTAGTAATATGTAGGACTTGGTCCTTCAAATAGATACGGTAGTTGTATAGGCGCAGATACAACTTTGGTTAGTTAAATGTAGGACTTGGTCCTTTCAATAGATACGGTAGTTATACAGTCAACCCCTGTAAGGTAGTGTATAACTTTGTGATTTGAGCAAGGTAGTCAAAACCCTTGAATGTCAACAGATCCCTTAAACGAATTAACGCTAGGATGGTGACGAGTATGACTTTGAGGGTCAAAATACAATAGTTAATACAAGAAACCCCCTGTGAGGTGTGTATAACTATAAAAGGAAATACTTAGTTTGTCTTCAAGGCACTTGTGTGGCCTGCACTTTGGATTCTTAGGTAATCACACTTGGATTTGAATCTCAGCAAAGTGGGAAGAACTTCAAGTGGGAAGAACTTATATTTGTATGCAAAAACGGGGTCCTTATATACATTTTTGAATCCCCTTATGTAAGCATGATTATATCATCACTTTCTAAAAGTGGTGAGATCCAATCTGCCTTTTAGTAAGCTATATTACATACAAATAACAAATATGGGAAGTCACATGCCAGCATGAGTCAGTATGAGTCAATATGAGTCATATTTCCTTTTATGAATCACTTGTCAAGCATGACTACACATGGCTAAACAAATACAATCACCATCCAGAAAATCTACCAGTCACATGATGATCTGACATAATCTGGTGGCTGAAAGAGATGCCAAATAGAAATAAACGTGGCTGAACTAGAAGCCCAAACAAAAATAAACAGAAGAGTGGCTGAATCAAAGAACAAACAAAAATAAACAAACAAGAATATACAGAAGGTTACATAATGACTATAAATACAAGGTAAGAGATATTTGAAAGCTAGGAAACTGAATACGAGGCAATATAAATACAAGTAAGAAAAGCAAGAATTTATACGAGGCTTGAGAAATGAGATACAAGGCAATAGATTCAAGACAAAACGGTAAGGTAACTTGGTAGCAAGGGACTACACAATCTCATGTACCTTCCTTATCATGTCTATTATATGACAGGTATGGTATCATTCACATACCATGCATGACAACGTTCTAGTGAACATCCAGGTTCCTTTGGTAGTCTATGGATGTCGTCCTGAGCCTCTAGCCAGGCGTCTGAGGTGTAGAGTTCGTCATAAATCTGCTCCTCATGGCCATCTAGAGGGTCCTTCCATAACCGTTTGAAGGGCAAAAGGTGATATGCCCCTGCTTGCACGTCTGCAAATGCCACACATATGACTTCAACCAGAGGTCGATAATGGAATCCATGAATAGTGTAAGGCCGAGGGCCATCCTCCCTTGCCTTGGTGGGAATATCAATGGTGACGTCAGTCTGAACCCAATCGTCTGGGAAAGTAACCCTTTTGCCACTCTCATCCATGTCGAGTTCTTGCAAGTTCCGCCTAACCGAGAAGTTTTCAAAATCATTGCGGTTGAAATCATCCGCCAGAATGACATCTTTGACCAGGTGCGAGACTTTAGTTTCCAACAACAGATTGCCACCAGAGTGCATCCAAGACATGAGCCGATAGATAGACATGGTGGGAAAGGGGTAAGGCGGCGCGAAGACCCTTGGCGGAGAATCAACCCCTTGGGTACTACTGCTAGTAGCTATCGGAGACGTTTTTGCGAGTAGTGATGATTGAACGAATCAATCTGGTTCAAATGAAGGATGACGTGGATAGAGCTGACAGACGCCAAACGAGTTGAACGTGGTCTTGAGGGTGTCTCTTAAGGTTAGAAGAATGCGTTGAATTCTAGATCGGGCAGGTAGTGGGGCCATTTGTGATGTTGAGATGATTGCACTGTCGGAATGATTGAGATCATCTGGTGAAGGCTCGATATTATCGAGAGATCTCGGAATTCGTCCTATTGAGAGTGCACCGTACTCTAAAATATTAAGAATAATTGGTAAACATCCCAGAGTAGCTGCCCAAGGGAACACAGACCTGGATCATAGTCTGCGCCAGAACCACTCCCCATCTCAACATCGACTTGATCAGTTTCTGGCATCTCCGAGTCCGATCCAAGGGTGTGCTGCGAGTCTACAAGACTAGACGCACTACATGAACTGCGAGCCATTTCAATTGACCCAAGTAGTCTGCGGGGGACAATCGGATTCAGATTTGGACGGTCCCCCACTGCATGTCCGACGACTGAAATTGCGAGCCCCTGCCAAAGTCAGGAATGTTAGTACTGAACTCGGTATAACAAGAGCTCACCCAGTTTACTTTGGAATGCTTGATAAATGCCTCCTTTGCGCGATCTTGTCGCTTCTGACTGGCCAGAATGCTGGCTCTCTTGAAAAAACAGCAGGATGCGCGATGCCTACTGAGTCCCCGATTGTCCGTGGGCTTCTCCCAGGAGCAACCCGGAGCATTGCAAAACACCATCAGAACTTGAAGAAAGAACACACCGATCCAAAGCATTTTGGAAAAGCGCATGGCACTTGTAAGGATGCCTTTCAAGTTGCAGCCAGTGGCATGGATGTATCTTCAGAGTATGTGTGAGAAAAGTATTACTAAATGGCAAATGCTGGCATGATGATTAGGGCAAGGGTGATGGGAAAATGCGATTGTGATTGACAAAACCAGTTGTTTCAAAATCAGGCGTCCTGCATTACATGATTCAGTGATAGCACTAGTACTACTAGTATCGTGAGAGTGAGTTCAAAATTGTAATGGTACAACAGAAGTACATAGGAAGCAAAATGTCAAATCTTCACAAACGGTCGTCTACGTAAATCTGGAAAAGCTCTGGAAGCATGTGAGCGGCCAGAAATAATATTTAAAATAGCACATACCAGTTATTTGCAGCGCGAATCTCTTTGGCACCATTTAGAATAACGAGTACAGCATCGGCACGACAGATAGAAGCCCTGTTCTCATCGCAGAATTCAGCGGAATACTGTGCGGCAGGATGACCGGACAAATTCAAACGGTGACTAAACAGCTCCAGTAGAAACCGCACTTCTTGCTCTGCCTTCAAGAAGTTTGTTTTCAAATCTTCACGCATGGAGCGAGCGAGAGCCTCCCACCTTGCGTGTTCCGAGACTTCCCAACATGCAGCGTGGTAGAGCATGCGGTGGCGTTCACGAACGGCTTCTAGGTATTGGATGACACATTGGAAAGAGGCTGAACTAAGGTCTTGCAAAGTGCTCATATATGCATCTTTCACCTAAATATATGATGCATGTCATCAGAACAAAGAGATTTATTTGAAATAATTCATACCATCTTGCTAACGGTTTCCGACGCATTTAAATCAACAGACCTGCCTGCCAATCGATCAAAAAGCCTTTGATCTTCAAAGGATGTAGTCCTGCAATGGGGAAGATCGCCGTGTTCACTTTCGGCAGGATAACTCGGAATCTGCGGCTCAACTCCATTAGATGGACTGTGAGCGACTGAATCATCACGTTTGCTCTCAGGAGAATAGCCTGGATTTTGCAATCCAGCTCCTTTACTAGCAAAATGTAATGAACTCTTGGAATTAGGTGTTAGAGGAAATGCATCATCATCTGCATCTGATGCGGTGTTGGCTGCTGTGGCTTTCGTATTTGAATCTATCCACCAGTGAAAAATGAGTCACTTATACCTGATCCTGTTGTGAAAACTAATGATGGAGCCCTTGGAGGAGAACTTGATTGATGGCTGCTGGGAGTGTTGGCAGCAGAAAGATTACAAAGCCTCTGAGGAGGTGTGGAAGGGTATACACATGGAGCTTCAGCTGAGATTTCAGTGGTGGAGGATGAAGCTAAGTTGAAGTTCATTTTTTTCAACTTGCGGGGTCACGGGCGGTCCTGGGTTGGAGATAGCTACAATTGGCGTCAAGTTGGCATGTGTAAGGGTTTGGTAAATAGGCCTATCGGAGTTTGAACGTCCTGCACTGCTTCTCTTGTCACAAACCAGAAATGGGAACTTAATACAAATTCAAATTGGGAATGTGTTTAGCACATACCAAGATGGGGAACTGCGTTTGAACCTTACTTAAGGTCCAAGAATAGGGTAACCTGCAGCCACAGAACACGTAACGTGGATCTTCTACGCATGCTTGAGTATGTGCATACGGCGTCAAAATCTCTGCCTTACCGTAGTACGTCACCAGTCACATAACTGCTAATATAAAAAGCTCTCCCCAACTGAGGTTTGAGCCATCTGAATTAACTCCCCAACCGTGACTAGTATGCTTGACTATACTCACACTGAGTCAGAACTTGATCCTGTGACTAGCGAGGGGTTTGGATGTCCCAGGGTGACTGAATCTGAGTCGCAATGTACATCAATCACTGTCAGCATTCCTGCCAACAAGGAGGGAACTCAGGCTCGCACCTGAAGTGAAGATCAGGCTGCGCAAGCACTTCTGAAGTTTTAAGAAGTATTAGTAGTAAGTGTGCACAAAAGGAGTGTGTTGCAACATGCTCACAAGTGTGTTGTTGCAGAAGAATCATACTGTAGTTAACACTCGCTTGGACAACTTGAAGATGTCCGAGTCAGAAAGTCAGGAATCTGCAGCAATGATGATAGCAGTGGTGGTAGGTGTCTGCAGCCGCCGCGTGTTTTCATTACACTGATGGAAATCAGAAGTCTGAACCGGGGGTTGGTCCCAACGTTGGTTGTAAAGCCATGCTAGTACAAGCTCAAGATTCTTGCACCGCTAGCAGTCACTGTTACAGTGGTACTCGTCAAACCCGCAAGAGGAAAATGAGAGTCGGAGGTGCCGACACCGTCGACAAGGAGAACGTCACACTATTTCAGAGTAGTGATACCCCAACTATCAAATGCATCTGCCGGGAGAAAACCAGCACCGACTGGCAGACAGTCCTTGACGTGACTGCATATGGGGAAGAGCAACGAATCAGGCGGGATCGGGCCCACACATCGGCAGTTTCTGAGGAGAAGAAATAGTTGCAAAAAATTTACGTACAGCGACTGTAATGTTGTGTAGCTTTTGGACTATCATGATAATCAGTGTGTGGTGAAAAGCATTGCAGACTCAACTTCGCACTTAATAAGTTATGTACTATGCTCTTGCGCGGCCTGGCCCTACTAGTAAGTTTGTAGACGCCTAAAGCAAGCTATGGAAGACAGCGAGCTGCAACTTGAAACCTTAATAAGAGTTGAAGAGCCTTTGGACTCACTAGTGCCAATCTACTAGAAAATTGAATGCATTAGAACTCGGACTTCAAGACTCATGACAATGAAAAAACAGACTAGCCTGAAGCGGCCGCCAGACAACTTGAAGGACCATCAGAAAAGCCTGAGCCGAACACTCTCCAAGTCAGGTTGCAGATCTTCATTTGGCGTAACGACACCACTGTACTCCTCAGGATATGCTCAGGCTGAACTTTCGTTCGTGGAGTCCAACTCGGAGTCATCTGACATAGTATCTGTTGACGGGGTTGTGTGATCATTTGACGGTCAGCGACTGAACGTGACAGACCATTGACCGAATCACAGACCAATTTGAAACGGTCCGAGTGAATTTGGATTCATTGAATGGAGGCCAGATCTGTAGTAGCAAGTCTTGCAAAGTTAGTCACGGTATGACACTGACTCACCGATCGGCTCGCTCACATACTACTAGTATGATCATGATCATCATGATATTCTTCATTGTCACTAGTGACTGCATCGCTCAACAACGACTCGGCGGCCCACCAACAGATAGGACATATATTCATGCTTTAAAGTGGGAATTATGATGGAGAGGTTTTACTATCTGGACTATGACGCCTAGTACATGGATGATTCAACAGACCAAACATGGTATAGGAGACGCAGGGAAAGATGATGACTAATACGACACCGCCTTTGAATTCATTTCCAGCCACAGTGCTGGCATCATGGTCCAGGCCTCTGAGTCAGACATTCGGATTTAGCTGAACGGCGTCAAGCTTCTCAAACGACGTCCAAATCTTCGTTTGTCGTTTTGAAGGCCAAATATCCTCCTTCCTCTCACATTAACCTCCTGGAATCGTTTATTTCACCCACCTTGGACTCATTTCAACCAATCATTGCTCCATTTACGCCACCAAAGTCTTTGAGCAGGTCATCATCGCCATCGCCTCCAAATTTAGGTCGTAGAAGTTCATTAATTGACCTTAAAGACTGGTATGTAGATGATGGTCCAAATGGAGCACCGTCTGGTGTCTCACACTACAATGACAGACATTTTAACGGCTTTCCAGATCTCAGAAGAACACCCCCGCAGGTTTCCCATAAACCTGCTGCTGCTTGGCCACCACCAATGTCTTCAGTGCCACTCATTAACTTGGAATCCCCTCTCAAGTCGTGCTCACCCCTCCCACCGCGTAAACCTTCATATACGTCAACAGATTCTTCACCTTCAATTCCCAATTCTACTCATGATGGTCACGGTAGCTGGGCGCTGAAAGTCGACTTCTGTGATGATGACTCGGCTACCCAAGGCTTCTGAGAGGGTCCCCTCCGCACACTTATCTATGGAGACTACCATCAACATCTATCCGCCAGAAAGTGATTCCATAAGACTAAGTCTTGAGATCATCAGCTTTCTGAAACAGAATGGTTTGGTGAGTACCCCAAATCTCATCTGCCTCGCGTGGCGTCCCCAAAAATCATTCTTGATGACCACTAAACGACCCTTGGTTAAATAGGACGCCCGTGAACTCCTGAAACTTCCTGCTGTTCGTCCACGGGTTGTCAATATTCGACCTTTGAGAGATTATTTTGTTTGGTACGTCAAGATCAATTTAGCGATGCATACATGAAACGTTACTTGTTTACTAGCTTCCTGCATAAAAAGTATCTACTCGCATGGCAAGTCCTCGGTCGTGCATCTGCCGAGTGCTACACACATGTTCTCTCCAAGAACGCACGATGCGTCGAGATTGATGTTGGTGGTCTTCCAAGGGACCAATCGTCACGCACGGACATATGCTCAGCCGAAGTGTCACATTCCAGGCAGTCTACGAAGCCATTGGCGAAGCAATCTATGACAAAGACTGGCCTGTTATTGTCAGTCTAGAGTGCCATGTGCCAATCACCCATCAAGACGAACTCATGGATATCATGAAAGACGCATGGGGCATTAAGTTGGTGCAGGAGCTATTGGAAGGAATCGGCAGTGATGCCATATCTCCAAGGGATCTGAAGGGGAAAATCTTACTAATGGTATGAGGGCGGTGTGGATTTGATTCAAGTTGTCTCTGACTGTCACTACTATCTCTGACAGCAGTGCTACTCTACAGCCCTAAGGGCGCTCAGATTCACTCACCGTAGGGCACGCTTATCCTCTCGTCATCCATAACACTTTCCACTCACCGACCCTGACCCCTTCCTCCACCGCCTCAATCATGTACCCTTCTTCCCGCACATCACCCGCTTTTGCTTTCGCATCTAACTCTGATCGCTCGTCCATCCTAAGTAACGCAACCACTACCTCCCTGACAACCCGGAGTTATTGCTCCTGCGACCCACACCAGTTCTGCCTGCCGCACGGGCGCGCTATGAAGCAAGTGTCGTTAGTAACTGACGAGATTCGTTTCTGCATGTTGCACACTCGGGCCACACCTCCGAGTCTGACTCAGAGCATCGCTTACCCGTGCAGGTTCTGAACCACCGTGACATGTATTTCGTCGCCCTCCCACCCTTTCCCTCCTTTAGTATGTTCATCGCGCCTCTGATTCTGTGACGGTCACTCAGAGTGTCCCTTTTTTGTGTAGTCACTGCTACTTCTGTCTTTCGGTTCGCGATCCGAGTCCCTTAAGCATCACTGCTAGGAGCTGGGGCCCGGGGACTTCACTTGCCCTAATCAATGTTAATCATCCAAACGTTCAAACTCCCGAGTCGTTCCGACTCATCAATACATAGGAACTCGGGCCCGGATCCTTCCTTGAGGCATAGGGCCTCACTGATATCATCATGATCAATTAACTTGCACGGGCTTCTGGGTCCAATAATTCTAGAACTGGTAAACTGGTAGCCCTATGCCCAGCGGTGATTTGAAAGTATCACCCCAAACCTTCTAGGCTGCAAGGTGAATTGAATAACTTTCATTTAATTGTGCCGGTGTTGACCAAATCAGGAATCTTTGCTATAGCTCCCACGCCTCGTTGTTTGGCTGTGTGCTTCTCATTGGTAAGAGTTGAGTCAAAGTACCCGTCGAAATAGTCCCTTGATTGAATTTGAGGTGCAGATGGCCGGCCGCAATAAAACTCATAGAGTGTTGCTGTTATTACTAGCGTCAAACTACTCACCAATGCACCCATACGTTGGACAGCCCGTTGACGCCACCGACACTTTTTTCGACGACCCCTTCCAAGTCATCAATTTTCCCGCTGAAGGATCTTCAACTCAGCTGAGGGTGCAGCTGATATAAATGTTGAAGGGAAGAGGAAATGTGTGATAGGCTCGTCCCTTAGGGGATGCAAGAGAGCTGGGATCCACAGGTGACAACTCTAGGGGGAAATGCGCGAAGTGTGGGAACAAAGGCACTATAGGGGCGCGAAGCGCGGGAAAGTCGCGCGTTGTAAAGCGGAACTGTGCAAAAGCGGTAGGCGGATGATACTGAGACTTAATGAGGCGTTAAGGCGTGAGGTGCGATGCGAATATGACCACTAGAGCTAACTGCTACTAGGGCTTGCGATGATTTATTCAAAACATAATAAAAACTCGGAGTAAGATGTAGTCAAAACTGAAGTGTAGTGTGAAGTGTAAAAGTGTAATGGTCCAAGGTAAAGTGATATAAAATAAACATGGTACGATGTTGAAATAAATGATAAATGGAGAAATGCATACCTGGGAACTTGGCTGGACATGGGAAAATACTCCTGGAGGTCAGGCGCCCTATGGCGCTTAGGCGCGGGAAAGTTCGCCTAAGGCGCGTGCAAGTCGTGCAAGTGTCGCCTATGTCGCGTTTGTGTCGCCTATGTCGCGCGCGTCACGCGAACGTCGCGTTTATCGCGCAAGTGTCGCGTTGTATGCATGGTACTGTAGACTTGACCTACACTGCAATATAGGCCATTGTGAGGCTACCCAGGATCGAGTCTCTACATCTCCTGGGGGCTTAAATTCTGAGTGTCCCCACTCAGTGCATCAAGTGGTGAACAAGCGAAGTCGCGATGAGGGTGTGTTGTGATCAATGAGTGTCATGCAAGCGTGTCTGAGGCGAATGTGATGAGGCGAGACTGGCGTAGCTATGGCGCGCGAAGAAGGCGAAAGGCGCGGGAAAGCGCAGGCATAAGGCGCCATAGGGGCGTGAAAGCGCAGTAGAATAGCGGATGTCGTGAAGGTGACTCTGGTGCATGCAAACACAACAAAAGCTCGGGGATATGATGGTGATGACGTCCTGAATGATGCGTGGTTATGGGAGTGACTGCAGTGATGTGAGAGTGATGTGTCTATAGCGCGTGGATAAGGCGACATAGGCATGCGAAGCGCGGGAACATTGCGCCTTGCAAAGCGAAAGTGCGCGAACATGGGATTCAAGCGAGAACAACTCTTCAGGATGGTGTGAGGGTGTGAGCTGATGATGGCAATAGATGACTGATGCTGTGAGTATGGCGCAACTGTGGCGCATTAGGCGTGGGAAAGTTCGCGCTAGAGGCGCCTGAAGAGCATGAATATGGCGCGAGGCGCGCAACTGTCGCATATGTCGCGTAGGCGTCGCATAGTGCAGGGAACAATGAGAAGGCGAATGTGCAATGATATCTGAGGCGTAGGAGGCGAAGTTGGGCGATGCAGAGGCGGTCCAACCCATGTCCAAACCAAGTCCCACTAGGCATGCTATGAACTAGGTGCTATGGGAATGAATGACATGAGTAAAATTATATATGAAAAAGCGAAAATGAAATGGTAAACTTTGCAGATGTCCTGTCTGACTTGTCTTCTTCATGCATCTATCAACATCTATACCCTCCTATGCGCGAAGCGCGAGAAAGCGCGCGCGCAAGGCGCCTAAGCGCGGGAATAAGGCGCTATAGGTGAGTTTTCTAAGGTAAAAATGTGCATGGTGCCACAGCATGCGTTAGAAGCGAAAATGATATCCTACTGAGTGAGGTGGGCACAAGTCTATGTTGGTTTGGTTGTTTTTCTTCTTTTTCTTCTAAGCAGATCTATGAGTATATATATCAGTGTGTTATTAGTGTTTGGGGCGATGTAATGATGAAAAAAATGAGAAGGGAAAAGCGCTGGACAAAAACCAGGGTAAAACATATGAAAAAGAGCGGTATATAGTGATTTTAGCGAAAATGATGGTTGAAGTGGGTGAAGCGGATGAGGTGGATGATGATGTGGGGTCAGATGGTGGAGAATGATGGTGGAATGAGGGCGCGCTTGAGGTGCTTGACTCTTCTTCTTCATATTCTTTCAACTTCTTCTCCTAGCGCGTTTTTGATGTCTTCTAAGTCTGAATCTGCAAAGGCGCGATGGCGCGAGGCAAAGGCGCGTTAGGCGACAGTGTTAGGCGACAGGGAATGATGGAATCTTCATCTCCAAGACTCTGCAACAACTTTTTCAACCAGGTATAAAATGATTCTTCTTCAAACTCGCGATAGCGGTGGACTAGTGACTGGCAGAATGAATTCTTGAACTTGGTGGCGCCTGTCAGGCGCGCGCCAAGGCGAGGCGAAGCGAGGGTAGTAGAATAGCACTACAGCATGATAGGCTGCAGGCGACGCTGGCGCGTTAGCGAGTGTTAGCGCGAAATTGATTATATCCTCTGTATGTGTGAGGATAGGGTGATATACTGAAAATGTGTTAGTGAGACATGTATGTGAGGTGAAATTAAGCGAAAATAAGGCGCCAATGATGAGTATGGACACTGTATCAAGGCACAATAGGCGCCTGGTCATAAATGGATGGTGCAAAATAGAGAATGAAAGGATGATATGGACGCGATAGGCGAAAATGTGAAAAATGCGAATAATGACAACTGATGTGAAGTTGAATGTGATGATGGGTGGTAAAGGCGAATATGTATGTGTAAGGTGCGTGCCTAAGTGGCGCCTGGATGGCTGATTGAAGTATGGTTCATGCTGAATGTGAGGAATGTGATTTAAAAGAGATAAAATGATGAAAACGCAATAGCGTGAAAATGTGTCTGTAGTGATGGGTGCGCGATGTGCGTGAATTAAGGCGTTAGGCACGCGACTGTGGCGCCTAAGTGAGGGAATGATGGTGAGCTTAAGTAGAGGTGAAGGTGAAATGTCAGCAACTGATAAAAAACTCCTTGAGAGTGAAAAACGCGAAACAAGCGAAAAATGCGAAATGGGATGAGGATGGATATACAATGCCTCAAAGCGTGTCACCTGCGCGACATCAGGCGCCATAGGGTGCACTGGAGGTGCCTCAGGGTCGCCTAAGACATGTTCTACTTGCTGGGCGGATAACTTGATGCATGGGTGTTTGACTGGCGCGTGATAGTCACTGTAAGCGGAATACGCGATATGCGCGGTATTGTCAGTAACAAGCGGATGTACCAGAGACATACTCTGGTTAAGATGAGGCGCATTTTGGAGCTCTGACACTGCAGAATGCTCCTGAATAGGCGCGCTATAGTGCAATAGATGTTTAGAGTCATCCCTGACCTCTGATGGTGTGATCTCCTCTGGTAGCACTTCTGGTGCATTCGCGATAGCGGTAGGTTCGCGTATTTCGAGCTGGGGTGAAACAACTTTGTCAAACTGATCTTCTGGGTCGCTTTGGTGCTCTGTAGGTTCGCCTTCAATGGGCGCCTCGATATAGGCTGGTGTGAGAGCGATTTCGATGCTAGGCACTTCTGGGGTAAGTGGAAGGGGAACAATTTCATGTATTTCGTGTACTGGCGCCATAACTGCAGCTACTGGTTGTTCTAAGGCGCGTTCTGGGTGCTGAGGCGCGCTTACAAGTGGCGCGTTATGGGGCGCTTCAAGGGGCGAAAGCGGAATAGCGGATATCGTGCTAGTAGGACGTGCGTAGCGCTTAACAGCGCATTCTGGATACATGAACAAGGCGAAATTAGCGAAATCTTCATAGTTGTTATTACCTTCATAGCACTGGAACACTTCTCTCTCATTAGGCGCGGTATACTTCAGTGCATACTTGATGATTTCCTTATCTGACAGCCCAAGTGGTTGCGCGAGCTGTTCTACTGACTCCAGGAAGTTGACCAGCTGGGTATAGTCACCTCCATAACGTGGAGCTGCACTGTTGGTGCGCAAAGGCATGCCAAAGGAATCTACTGGCGCGTTCATGGTGCGATAGCGGAGGTGCGTGAATCGCGAATTTCGCGATTTAGGCGGAAACGCGAAAGTGCGGAATAGGCGGAAACGCGAAAGTGCGGAATAGGCGGATAAGGCAAAATAGCGGAAGGCGGAATAAGCGAAAATGCGGGGAAGCGGAATAGCGGAGTAGTGGAATGGAGTTGAATATGTGGGTGAGCTGACTGATCCCCTCGCGGTGGGCTCCAGTTGAAGGATCTTCAACTCAGCTGAGGGTGCAGCTGATATAAAATGTTGAAGGGAAGAGTGAGAGTGCGATAGGCTCGTCCCTTAGGGGATGCAAGAGAGCTGGGATCCACAGGTGACAACTCTAGGGGGAAATGCGCGAAGCGTGGGAACAAAGGCGCTATAGGGGCGCGAAGCGCGGGAAAGTCGCGCGTTGTAAAGCGGAACTGTGCGAAAGCGGTATGTGGACGATACTGAGACTGAATGAAGCGTTAAGACGTGAGGTGCAATGCAGATATGACCACTAGAGCTAACTGCTACTAGGGCTTGCGATGATTTATTCAAAACATAATAAAAACTCGGAGTAAGATGTAGTCAAAACTGAAGTGTAGTGTGAAGTGTAAAAGTGTAATGAAAAGTAAGAAGGTAAAAAGGTGTAGTGATATAAAATAAACATGGTACGATGTTGAAATAAATGATAAATGGAGAAATACGCACCTGGGAACTTGGTTGGACATGGGAAAATACTCCTGGAGGTCAGGCGCCCTATGGCGCTTAGGTGCAGGAAAATTCGCCTAAGGTGCGCGCAAGTTGCGCAAGTGTCGCCTATGTCGCGTTTGTGTCGCCTATGTCGCGCGCGTCGCGCGAACGTCGCGTTTATCGTGCTAGTGTCGCATTGCATGCATAGTATTGTAGACTTGACCTACATCGCAAAATAGGCCATTGTGAGGCTACTCAAGATCGAGTCTCTACACCGCCCCCGATCTTACTCGTTATGATCCCATCTTTTCGCCTGGCCCTAACGAAGGCTCAAGCTCATTGACGTCACTCGTCGATGACCCATTTCAGTACACCCTCGATCCACGCACAGGGTATCATCCTGTGTATAATCCATATCCTATCTCTTACGACTCTGGGACACTGGATGACCCATTCCCCCCATGATACTCTCCCATATTTCCTCCGCCCATCGTGTCCATTGATGGAACATCAACTTTGGCACCAAACTCAGAGGACATCATGCCTCTTAGACTTGGAGTGCCGCAACCTCTAGATTCGCTTCCACTTGGAGATTCATTTGCTCTTAGTGATTCGCTCAATGGCAGGGCGCCTTCGCCTCCCTCTGCGTGCATCTGCATCACGCAGTCGTCAAGCACCCGAGAAGCCGCTGGAGTTTAAGTTTTGGCCTTACCTGCGTACACGACCAAGGTTAAGGGGTCTCGCAAGCGCTCAGGTGGGTGATTTTCATGATTATTTATAAATTGTTAATTACTTATGAAAATTTCAGGGTATATCGGATGCCGCTCCCTCCACAGCATCCCTGCGACCATCTCACATAGCGCCTTCAAAGTACGACGACAAGAAGGACATACATCAACAGATTTTCGGGGAAGCACGTGAGAAACTTATTTGATCCACGCTCAGATCATGTCCGTTCTTGAGTGAGCAAGAACGAAAGATGGCGGCGCATGACGCATTGGTTTTGGCAGCAAATGACCATGATGATGGTAAGCCGCAGGTGTTACCTTGATTTTGAAGCTAGCTAAAAAAATTTCAAGTGTATGGGAACCAATGGGGTGCAGAAAACGTCACTGTGTTCTACAAGTCGTTCACGGTACCGCCATCTGCGGATATCATGTCAAACTGCAAGAAAAACGCCCGCGCTGTGACTCACGTCGGGTACAGTCTTCGCCCTGCAATCTGGTCAGAGTATTCCGAACCACAATATCAGATTGACATGGTGGCTGACCTCATCAACAATCCTTCATTCCCTTTCAAATACATTTTTGGGAATGACTTGGCCAATCCCCAAGACGATGAGGTGTATGCATTCGAACATCGCGTCATATCGACCATCGTTATAAACACCATTTTGAAACTCGGTTATGTGGATTACATCGAAGAACTTGATGATTTATTTTGCACAGGTGCAGCAGCAGTGGAGTGTGTTTTACTGGAGCTAGCAAGCGCGAAGGATGGAGTGTCTATTGACTTTGGGGTATCTAATTTCAAACGCAGGTTTACAATCCTAAAGGAGTACATTGAAAACCACATTAAAACCAACCCAGAATTGTT
This sequence comes from Suillus occidentalis, assembly GCA_016628085.1. Classification (NCBI taxonomy): domain Eukaryota; kingdom Fungi; phylum Basidiomycota; class Agaricomycetes; order Boletales; family Suillaceae; genus Suillus; species Suillus occidentalis. Next base: position 15,147 of record JABBWB010000149.1, read on the forward strand.
GAGACGCTGGGAGGAGTTCAAGAACTGCATTCATGCCAGATTGAGAGAGATAGTAGCCGCATACTAAATTTCTATTTATTTTCATACGTTTGATATACTTTCTCTTATCGCTATGACATGTACTATTATGACACAATTTATGCACTTTCCATCGTCTCGTCAGCGTGACATTATTTGAAAAGTAAGAGGAAAGTCTGTCCGAAACATGGATGGGTCTAGGTCCTCCAATGCCGCTGTCATAGAATGCACGAAGTCTGTATAAAATTACTTGGTAGATCAGATAGACTGGGTTGTGATGAGCTCGGGGGATTCAAAGCAGGAGGTACTGAAAGTGTCCCGTTCGAAGCAAGAGACTGCGTGATACTTGAGTTGATGGTATTGGGAGTCGGGGTTGCAGTGCCATGTGCGCTCCCCATAGGGATAGACGAAGACCCTCCCTGGTCTAGAGCAGCAGGAGCACTGTGAGGATACCTGAAGGGGTATTGATCAAGGGTTTATGATCCGAGTCTAGTCTCACTCACCACCACGACGAGATCAACCCGCTCATCACCAGAACCATCCGCAATTTTAAAGATATAGAAACTAGATTTGATTGAAAACAATCAGCTAGCGCAGCAGCAACGAACAACCACGGCTCACCCACAATATCCCGTGTGCAAGAGCTTGCTGCGGCCGACGGCAAAAACGTGTATCGTCGAATATCCATATCCTGGTGTATAAATCAAGATACGGACAGACTTCGGAACCCCCAATCTTTCAACGAGGTCGAACTATACTGAAATGGGATACTGGGTAGCTGCTGGCGATCATTGATCGCTTTGCAGTCGCGCTATGTCGAAATATGCGACAGCCTTCGTAAGCTGGACAAGGAAGGACGGTCAAGTTTATGAGAATGCTAAAAGACGAAAAAGGTGCGTAGCGGGGAGACATACCAGCTGTTGCGCCATCTGAAATTATACTCCCAATCCACACCACAACTTCTTCCTCTGCTGTCCCATGGGCGTATTGAGCTATGACAGAGCAAATAGCAGGTAAGTTCAACCTTTCTCCTCCCTGACCTGCCCATATTCCCAGACACGGGCACTGATGAGGAAGACAAGCACGAAGATGCATATTATCGAACTGACTGCGAGGGTGTTGGCCAAGCGGGATAAACTGCATGAGATCCATGTTTGTTGACTTTTGCTATGGATTTGAGTTTGTTCTACATGGACGCAGGCAACTTGTGGTAGAGATCCTGCGGGTGGATGCTAGGAGGGCAGACATAAGAAGAGCTTGTACCCTCCCGTGGATGTGAAGGCTTATGTGGACTGTTGGTGTCGTTGGTAGGCTTTCTTGTTAGAGGAACTGAGGTTAGATCAATTTGCGTATCAAGAGGGGGCTGGTGAGAGAATCGGTTCCCGGTAGTCGCTGAGTTTGGGAATGAACGTTGAACTATGAACTGATTTTGTTGTGCGAACGATGAGTTGGATTATGGACTGATAGGCGGTGGCAGCTGACAGCGGGACTCATTCGAATGCAGGGAGCGAGAGATAATTCAATTGCCTTCCAGAGTTGGCCATGCCCTTCAGACATATCCAAGTTTCTTGATCATACATACATGGCCAGGATACGACTCCTTGCATTGACCGGCGACGTAGCACTCAAAATGCATCGCATTCGGAAATTCTCTTGAAAACATTTATCAATTTACATGAACGCTCGAGTCCAAGCTCAGATTTGGGCTGGATTCAATCACCCACACCAAGATCTCTTGCATCCCTTGCATCCGAGTCCATTGCCAGGACGCTCTATCAATGATGTCTGGTTCCATCGGCAGATCTTTAGGTCGTGATGTGAAGCTACCTCCTCTACCACCAGATTCACTTATATCACCACCACCACCACCACCACCACCACCACCTCCCAAGAATGTCGGTCTTGTACTAGATACCCACCCTGATGATGGTCCTCAATTACCTCCAATACCAAGCCTAGCATCTCTAGGTAACGCATCTGTCTTGCCCTGATTGCGTAGCTACATATTCACACCGGTCACAAGGATTTGACTTGCTGAAATCTCCCGAACCAGCTGCCTCATCAATGTCTCTTCCCTCCCCTACCTCCCCAATAGAAAAGACGAAGAAATCTAGTCCTTTGACCGGTCTTATCGAGAGCAGGAAGATCTATGTGGAGTACTTGACTGGCATAATACGAGTGCATTCCTAAATTCACCATAGATATCTCCAAGTCAAACTCATCACTTCTGTAGAGAGTAGCTGCAGCATGGTCACGATCCAATTTGCCACCGCCAGAGCTTGATGTTATGTTTCACAGCATTGAGAGCGTTCACAAGACAAATCGCACACTCCTCGCGGTAGGCAACACGTTTTCATGTATACAATGTGGCTAACACGTGCACAGGAACTGAAAGAAATTGGCGCCAATCCGTCCTCGCCCAAAGCTCTGGGTGACCTCTCAATGCGATGGGTAAGAGTTGAACACTGACAAGACTTCCTTGCATCCTGAATTGTACTTCAAAGATTGATGACCTTGACCGACCTTACACAATGTACTGTCAGAAATTCTCCCCTGGTTTCGATCAATGGGAGCCTGTGAAGTCAAATGTCAAGCCTCCAGGCGTTCTCGAGGCATTCTCTGTAGTAAGCCCTCCCTCAATAGCTGCAATTCAGTCCTCTCAGCTAGCAGACCCATCCTTATGGACTTTGGATGCACTCTTTCTGTTGCCCAAGGGTCGTCTTTTATATTACAGGAGACTGTACAATAGACTGCTAAAGAGCATGGTACTGGGCAGGAGCGACCACCGACTATTGACGGGTGCTCTTGAGAAGTTAGATGATCTATTGGAGACTTTGGACGGAAGATGTCAGATCAAGGTTGGCCACAGCCCTCCCCCTTCCTCCTCCACGCTGCTGCATATCACTTCTGATGTGAAGCCTGAGCCTATCGCTTCTCCAGTAATGTCTCCAGTGACAGAATTTGATGCAACGAAGACAAGCTACTTTCAGGTCAGTTTGGGGGAGGAAATGCAAGCGCAACCACATCCATTCGTGGAAGCGGTTTGTCAAGCAGGTGAGCATGGACAGTGATGCTATACTGCACAAGATGTTAACCTGCAATTAGAGAACGCCTGGCTACTAGCAAGGTTTTGTCTGTCGTGGCCTGCTGCACCCTGATCATTCCCGCGCATTACTTGGCAAAACTTATATATGGTGGCTGCGGAATATTGTTCTGGCATGTCATTCCTGTATTGGCTGCGTTGCCACCAGGCGCTCGAGCCAGGTCCGTGTTGAATACATGTTTGTATCATATTTTGATAGGTGGTGAAATAGCCTGCCTGGTCCGTTGGCTGATGCCCCCACTGACGCAAAACCTTCCACAAGCTTGCAATGGATTTGCTTTGGGCTTACATGCCTGGGTTACGACCACTGTTTTGCTGTGTGACGAGGTTTCATCTAACGATATATGATCCTCAGGCTAATAGCAAGGTAAGTGCGCCGGAGTGTTGTTAAAAGCAAGCTCATTGTTCTGTCACTTTCGTGTCTGTTTTTCTCAATTTTTTGTTCACTAGTCGAGCCTCTAAACATACTAGCAGTCCTGGTGTCGCGGCGCTGACCCATCAACCGAGCACGAGTTCCATTAATTTTTGCAACAGTCTTCCCATGTGCGTGATATGACAAATGAGGAGACCTTTTCTATCCAGCTTCTTGCAACCCTCCCCATCGAGACATGCGTGTTCCTGGGACTGCTCTCATTATCCTGGATGGTGCAGCGCATGAATGCAGGAGACTTACGCTTTTTCCTGTCGCCAATGCTGCGCCATTGTTGTGTATCGGAACTCTACTCATGATATGGCCCTGCTATCTGAAGTCGTTCGTTCATGCAAGGGACTCAGGCGTTTATACTGCGCACCGCTCGACTCAACAGCATGGATGCTGTCCACCGTCCCAACCCTTCTTGAGGTGAAAATTCTCACATATGCATAAGAGGTCTCCTGCCCAATCAAAAATTCCATATTTGACTTTTTCTCTCTGATGCCCGCTATCTACGTTCTGACAGCGACTCCGGAAGCAGTCGCAACCGTTACTCGTGGAGTCCTCCAGTCGTTCCTGAACTATACAGGCGATGGCGCGGAACTCAACAGCCCTCAGTGCACGTACCTTGAACTACGGACTACACCTTGCATGACGGTACACATGACGCAAGAGTGGTACCTCACAGTTGTGCTTGATGGAATAGAGATGTATCCTGCTACTCAGGCCACCCTGATCGTGTCCGTGGATCGTCGCATGAGTGACCTGGACCTTGAAGAATGTATCAGTCTTGCCATCAAGATGAAGAACAGGGGCAGAAGAGTTGTAGGCAGTGTGGGGATCCACCGTGACGTAGTGGCGATATGCAATCTTTCGCTCAGCACCTATCAAGAGCCAAGAGTGCCGGTCTTGGGCTGACCATGCACACCGCAGAGGTTTGCAATGTTCACTCTGAAGCTGGTGTATGCGACTCAACAATGATATTTGGATTTGTAGTCAACAAAGAATACAACCTTCTCTAGCACTCCTCAGTAGTTGTTGTCCGGATCGACTCGGACATGCAACCGTGACATCATTTCTGTCAGATGAACTCAAGGTTTTGTTCTTCGCGGATATCCCGCAGCCTGGGACAGGATGCGACTCATTATCAGAATGTGCAACAAGCATAACAAACCCTCACACATGTACACCAGCCGGACTCAGAGATCCCTCTCACCCTCTCCACGCCAGATTTCAAAATCTCAAAGAGGGCTATTTTTTGCACTTCATTTTTGTGGTCTAGATCGCTGCCGTCTTTACGTTACCTATTCTCCCGAATGGTGGCACTGGCCTGGGTGACAGAGGGCGCATTGCCCCGGCCAATGACGACAAGTCAAGGCCAGTGACCAACGTCACGGTTGATCCACCCATAGCGTTCGGGTCGCATGCTTCAAGTTAGGGCATCTGTTATTGGCCCAACCAAGTTGAACACCAGCCTGAGCCTGAGACTACCCGACAAGATCACGTCATCCAACCTCATAGGGCCATAACGCCTTAATATACAGTAAGCAACAAAACTGTTGCAATGTTTACATGATTTTGATTGTTTGAGCTATATCATTGCTGGGTTAGCTGCTATGAGAATGTGGATGAGAGCATTATTGTAGCCCTACATCCAGACTACAATAGTCATACTACATATAAGGTGTGAAACAATTTCCTTAAAAAGATATAAGCTATTTACAACAGGGTATGCATTGCAACAGTTTTGTTGCTGATATTTTTAAATAGAAAAATCCTATCAATAGACATCAGTTATGTTGTTGGGTATGTCTTATAGTGTCATGTGACATGTAAATTGATCAACATGATATAAACAAAGCCAAATGTTCAACTTTTTCAACATTCATCATCATGAAAGCCCTCTCTGCTGAAACAACCAACCAAATCCTCTTCCACCTTGATTTAAACCAATCTACAAGGGATATCTCACATGCTACTGGTGTACACTATAGTACCATCAGCAGAATTCGCTCTAAACTTCATCCTGACCTTCAAAAGTCCTCTGGTGGTCGTCCTTCTATCCTTTCCTCCTCTGATGTTCGATATGCTATTCGCTTAATCAGTACTGGCAAAGCTGAAAATGCTACTCAAGTCACCAGAGCACTTCAGGACATCAAGAACCATCCTATATCCTCTCAGACAACACGTCGTTACTTGAAGAAATCTGGGATGAAGGCTGTGGTCAAGCAAAAACGCCCTCTTCTTATCAAGCGTCATAGGAGAGCAAGACTAGACTTTGCTATCAGTCACCAGCACTGGACTGTGGATGACTGGAAAAGAGTCATATGGTCAGATGAAACTAAAATTAATCGTTTGGGGTCAGATGGCAGGAAGTGGGCTTGGAAAAGGGCAGGAGAGGGCCTAAGTGATAGGCTAGTAGAAGGAATAGTAAAGTTTGGAGGAGGTTCAGTGATGATGTGGGGCTGTATGACTTGGGAGGGTGTAGGGTTGGCCTGCAAGATTGATGGTAAGATGGATGCTGACCTTTACACTAGCATTTTGGAGGATGAACTTCAAGAAACCCTCAACTATTATGACAAGTCTCCTGCAGACATTGTCTTTCAGCAAGACAATGACCCCAAGCATACCAGTAAAAAGGCCAAGAAGTGGTTTGAGGATCATGGATATGAGGTCATGATATGGCCTGCACAGTCTCCTGACCTCAATCCAATTGAACACCTATGGTTTGTCCTAAAAAGGAGGCTTGCAGAGTACTCCAATCCACCAAATGGGATGACAGAGCTTTGGGAGCGTATAGAGAGGGAATGGGAGCAGATTGATGCAGCCACATGCCAGAATCTCATAGAAAGCATGCCAAGGAGGATTGAGGCAGTGATTAAAGCCAAGGGAGGATACACTACCTACTAATAATTGACAATAATTATATCTAGAATCATCAGCAACAAAACTGTTGCAATGCATACCCTGTTGTAAATAGCTTATATCTTTTTAAGGAAATTGTTTCACACCTTATATGTAGTATGACTATTGTAGCCTGGATGTAGGGCTACAATAATGCTCTCATCCACATTCTCATAGCAGCTAACCCAGCAATGATATAGCTCAAACAATCAAAATCATGTAAACATTGCAACAGTTTTGTTGCTTACTGTACTAGGGGAGTTGCAAGCACTCTGTTATTGACATACCTAATGTTAGTGTTTTCCCAAACAGGCTTGTGCGCAAGCGACTCCATCGCCTATTTTCAATGTTGTCTGAATAGGAATGTACTTTTTGGGCAGCCAGCGTCTCAACGGGTATATAAGATGTGAGATGATGAGTTCCATCCCTCATCCCAAAGTCGTGCTTTTCGTCCTTCCCTCAACCATTGAGTAACGTCCATCTCTATACCAGTCCATCCTACCCTTGTCTCCATGTCGCGCACCAACTCGGAGGGCATCACGGACACCAGCAACCCACAGGGCAAAAATAATGTCGAAGGCATGCAGAACAGGCAACGCGAACCATCTACGACCAACGCTCACAGCCAACAGTCTATGGCACAGGCAGCATCTGTGGAGGCTCGCCAGAGACGAAGAATTGCCCAGCTGGAGGAGAAGCTCGAGGCTCTTGAGTCAGGGCGTGCAGTCAAAGAAAAGTATGACTGCTGTCATCCTGTCATTCACTTCGCTCATCATATCTTAGGCAAGCAAACTATTTCATGGCTCAAGGAAGGGCGATCAGGCGCATTGTCACTCTATTTGATAATATTGAGGACCTCGTTGCTGAAAATGATCGGAGACATGAAGATGATAACGAAGACCATACCCTCGAGTAAGTTTTACGGTTTTCAAGCTGAGTTGCGAATGCTAACAATGGGCCTGTCTATGTAGCCAAGATCGGCTACAGATAGGATATATCACGCTCACGACTACCTTACCGTGGATTGCCAAAAAGGCGTCCGACATGGAGTACGACGAATACACACACATGTTGAAATTGGTTGGTTCTGCATATGTCAGGGATTATTTTTGCATCGCTGAACTTTTTCGATAGCTTCGGCAAGGAGCTGACAGTGCTCGAGGTGACGATACCTCAAAGCTTAAGGCTCTTGTTGCCGAATGGGTCAATCAGGAATTCAAGCCAGATTCCGCGCTCGATTCCGATGACAAACATACCCGTGGATTCTCCAATGACACGTGCGGCAGGCTACTCTGCCCTGCCGAACTGGATTGGAACAACCCAACGCAAGTATTACTCTAAGAATCACAGAGAAAACGCTAACTGTTCACTAGGGTGCGGGCAGGTATCCGAGATCACTTGGAGGGCTTTGTCGTAATGGATCTCTCCTTCCCGACCTACCTGTATGATAAGTATGCTGCTAATCCAGATGATCTGGAGGAGGGTTTGTTCAAAGGGAAAATACTCGTTCAGGTCCGTTCTACCAGTGTAGCCTAACTTTAATCTCACTTTCAGGCAGGGATATAAAGCCATATTCACTTCACCTTCCTCAGCAAAGGATGTCGAAGGTGACGGAGATGGCGCGGATATCATCCAGAACAACAGACGTGCCAGGAAGTCTTTTATTGGACTCCAGGCAGTGAAGGTTAAGAAACACGTAGCACAGATCATCAACATGAGAAAGGTCACTCCCCACTTGATCGCGTACATCGCGTGTCTAGTAAGTTTATAGCATTTGGCGAAGGATGATTTACAATGAACAGTCTGGCAGGTTCGATTCTCACTTTCTTTGATTACATCATGGCGATCCATTGATGGCGATTTTGACTATGTTCAATTCTGGTGTACTATTGTCGACTTCTTTGAAAGACCTCCTGGTCGAGATGCGCGGTGCAGGGTCGAGAGACTCCTCAAGTGGTGGAGTAGGTGCGTTATGTTTTTCTCCTAATAAGCATCGCTTGAACTCTACTGCTCAGGAAGGTTTTTGGTCGGAACCACCGTAGCGGCCTCAGCGAAGTGGCAAAGGCCAATATGTCCGTCAACGCTCTCGCAAAGCAGAGGGCACAATGCGATGATGCGGCCTTTGACTCAGCCTAGAGATCCCTCGTGTAGTAGACTTATATTCATATTAATGTCCGGCTTAATCTTAATATTTGTTGGGTACGAATTAAATCAATATTTCGAGCTACCACCTTCAGAGCGCTCTTTGAGTTCAGTTTCGGGATTTATAAGCTTATAGTGTATTCGAGCTCCAGTTGGGGAGTATATGTGCTTGTGTTGAATCAGTGGATCGCAGCGCAGCTATGAGCATATCCGTATTCTTAAGCATTTGCGCAACCCGCACGATTCACGCTGCAGTTTCTGAATAGGCGTGCTTGTGTGGGTTTAGTCTAAATCAAGGGGGTACAACGCAACCATGCACATGTTCATATTCTCGATCATTCGCGCTGACCACACAATTCAAGCTTCAGTAGGTGAATAGGCTTGCTTGTGTTGCTTGGGCTGAATCTGGGAAGTGCCGCATAACCATGAAGACGTTAGTGATTTTAAGCATTCACGCTAACAGCAAGATTCAAGCTCCAGTTCCCGAATAGGAGAGCTTGTGTCGGTCAAGCTGGATCCGAGGAGTGCAGCGCAGTTATGGACATCTCTAACAGCTCAAATATTCGTGCTAATCACGCGAATCAAGCTCCAGTCAATGAATCTGCGTGCCTGTGTTGGATGGACTGGATCTGGGGAGTGCAGCACAATCATGAGCATATCTGAATTCTGTGTGCAGTTATAGCTGGACCATGATGCATGGCACAATACATACGAGGGCAGTTGAATGGTATGCTGGGTACCAAGGTTGATATGTAACCCTTCGCTGCCAAATATGAAGTGATGGCGCACTGCTACGATGACACAGGGTCCGTGCACAGCTCTTGCTTCTTGCACGCAACTGTAAGCGGCATACCGCCACCAGCCATCAGCTATTCAGAGAAAATTTACTTGAGACTTGAAGTAGGAAATACATTGGGTATCGCCCGCCTGTTGAACAAAACCCAGCCATAGCGCAAAGGTATAGCTTTTTCACACGAATTCCAAATTGATAAAAAGCTGACAAACATCAGGTATATCAGAGAGATGGCCTTTAAATTTGAAGGCACGAAGTGGTTTTCGGGTCGCGTGCTCGGGTGAACATGTTTTCATTGCCTGCAAGATACTGGCCTTCAGTCTCACATGGAAAGTTGTCCTTGAAGTGAAGGAAATTTGGCTTTCCAGAGAGATATGTTGGGATTTAACGGTGGGCACTCTTACTGCTGATATTGCAAGCTTAATTCATGTAGTCAGTTCTTGCTCATTTTGAGCAGTGTTACTGCCCTTGGAAGATCCTGACTTTCACGCTTGTATTCGACATCGCGAAACGTAATTCTGACATGGCACTTGCGATCCATCTAGTTGAACCATTAGCTTTGCACTATTTTTCCATCGAATCTGACTTTGAGTGCTGAGTGAGTGTCTTTTACCAATCACAAGCTCAGTGTACGAAATATAGAACTGTTCTTCCCTTGACAAGGTCAAAAATGCTGATGTGATGATCGATGGCAAATTTATGCAGATTTTAGTAAATATTTACTATGTATTGTTATATATATCATTCTCATACCTTCACCAGTTCACTGATGCGGGTACATCTAGTAGAGGAAGTCGACGGACTTTCCCGGGCTCGTGACCAGTGACTATGTCTATTAGCCGAGCTTAAGTAAAGCTTAATTGATGCTTGTTGGGAACAATCATCGACTTTCTCTCTAGTTGAACTTGCAAGCTGCCTTCCAAATCTTTAAGTTATTCTCGCATGCCAATCATCCTTGCCCTCTCCCCCAAGACTTGCAATATTTGAGGCAAGTGCTCGTCATGGTTTGTACTTCTCGCGCAGAAGCTTGTCTTTCCTAGCCTTGGGATTCGGGGAGAAGCTCTTCTTACCACGATGGTCAGTACAAGTCGAACTCTCTGGCTTCGAAAATGTGTCATAGTCGCTCCCCTTTGAACTCCTGCGTCGGCTTTAATTATTGAGCTCCGAGAACTCACATTTAGAACGTAAGTGCAAAACAACGAAATCGTTTCTACTCGGCCCCGACCGACTGTCATGATTCATGATGGAGAGAATAAACGCGTAAGCGAAGTCTCTTCTGATTAATCTGAGGTATACCGACGGTACTAGGCGGACGAGAAGGAAGACAATTTTTACAACTTGTCAGTATGGGATTCCCGGCGGGATCCCTGTGAAGTAACCGAGTCCTGGCTTGGCCCTGAAGCGTGGATAACCAAGCCTGCGGCGCCCCTCAATCACAGTTTGGCAGTATGTCCATTAGCCTTGTAAGTTTTTTAAGTTGAACTAGTGTTTTGCGCAGTGGGCTTGGTCCAATGTTGTTTCTTAGAGCAATACTCACAGCATCCGGACCGGCAGGCGAACCTGAGCGAATGAAAGACTTCTGCTTATCCTATGGATAACTAAAGCAGGCCGTACGTGTAAAAGCGAAGCCTTTATTGGTGAGTCTATTCCAGGAATAATTCTCTTGCAGACTCGCAATGTGACAGCAGATAGTTACCAATTACCAACAGGGAACCCCCCTGACCTGCTGATTGTTACGACACGGTCCGAGGAATGTCTGCATTCAAAGAATCACTCGAGCTCTCGCGCTGCACGATGCCAACCATGGTTGTAATCGCCCTTCGGCTAGTCAGTTTTTGAAACCCTTGGCCTCGAAGCGAGTACATAGCTTCTTTAAATTATTTTGTGGAGCAAGCTCCGAGTAACGTTGCTTTTAAGGCGGGGCCGAACCAGAATGGAGGCTTGTCTCGTTATGTTACAGGCGCATTCAACGTTGTGGTGAACATGGTGTGCAATGCGGATGCCAGGAGGAGTTTGCAGGACAACCTGAGGTAGCCGCATCTTTATTTTCATACTCCGGTATTTGAGACCATGTGTTCTGCATGTTTCGTGGAGCGTGAATGAAGTTCTTGTACTTCGTGCGAGCGTCAAGTGTCGGGTAGACTGATCCGTGTTGGCCAATGCGAGTGGGAAATCATGTGGAGAATTTGCCAATGACGTTTTCGACTCTACGTAACCCAAACTGTGTCTTGACCGTATCTTGTATTTCTACATTCAGTGCATCGAAGTTGCTGCGGTCGTCGCCGCCATCATCGATCACTATAGTGTCTTCGCCGTCGTTAACGCTGAAGAAGAACGTGTGAGCGAATCAGCGGACGATAACCAAACTTGGTGCAACTACAGGCCGAAAATTGAGTCTTGTCACTGTGTGATCTCTACCACGCAGCTAACACCAGCACCAGCGACCGGTACGTGACGATAACTCTCTTGTTTGCCCACTGTCCACGATTGCCCTAGAACACTGATTGTCAGTCACGGGCGCGATGGACAGGCCAGCTGGGCCACGCCAGCCAGACAAGCGAAATGAAGCATACGAATCCATCTTCGGTCGGCCATCCGCTTCTCACCACCAGGCAGGACAATATCCTGGCCAGCCTGCTCCGCAACAACTGCAATATGCACAGTCAATACACGGCATGCCTGTGCATGGCGCCCAATACCAACCATACCCCGCGCACTACCAGCATGACAGGAGGATATCACATTCCCAACCTCAAAATTACTATCCAAATCACTTACCGCAACACGCTCAGCAGCACCTGCAGCCACCATACAGGCAGTCATATCCACATACAGCTGCATCCCAGCAACAACTGCCTGCACACCACCATGCACAGTACACCCGTCCACACACTCTGGCCCCTCCTATGATCCATGGTCGGGCTAGATCTGTGGTCAGTTCACCCCATGCTGCTGGTATAATCTCACCAATACCAGACGATCCGCCCGATGAGTCCCTCGAGGCTCTTACAAGAGCTGGCCTCACCCCTGCACAGGCTTATCAGGCTCAGGTTTACCGTAATAGTCCTACCAATCAGCAGCAGCCTAGTGAGCAGGCCAATTCTACAAGGGAACCCTCCTTGAACGGCAATCATCATCGTGTCTCTAACGACGTGCCCCGTCTGGGCGTCAATCTTGACCTGGAGGATACTCGCTTCAGTGTCGATTTTGGCACTGACGATCACCAAGGTCCAGAAGAGTCCACAAGCGAATTACCATGGGCTGTTCCGAATACAAATGCAAATGCAAGAGAATATACACGTGGGTTCCACTCTCCCATATCTGGTCCCATTGCACAATGAGCTCATAATGTCCTCATTTCAAAGCAATGGCTTCCTTCCCAAGGGTACAGCAATATCGACAAGCAAGCCCTCTTTCCATCACATCTGATCAGAGCAATTCATCTGCCAGTTCGCGACCACAACCCCTTCAGCTCGACACCACTCTCATGTCTACTCGTAATTCCCTCATCAGTACTTCCCCTGCTTCATCCTCCCGTGTCGACCATGCTGCCGCTTCCACCAGTCGTCGATCATCAGACTCTGTCCGTACTATGCCTGGTGCTGCCTTTCGTCGTGACCGCGCTCCACAAGACCGATCCATGTCCATGTCAGCTGCTTCGGGCAGCGTCCGCACTATGATCGATCGCGGCTCTCGCGCCCCGAACCCATTTATGGCTGAGGGTCGCAACAGCCCCACCACCTCCGCACGGCCACCTCGCCGAGCACCCATCGTATACCCTGCACTCCTCTCTCGCGTCGCGGAGGCTTTCCGTGAACGCATTAACCTCCAGGATCGTCTTAAGGACGGTCTCACATACAAGGATGCCTTCGATGGTCGTGAGGCGGTCGACAAGATCTCATATATAATCAAGACTACCGACCGCAATCTTGCACTACTTCTTGGTCGTGCCCTCGACGCACAAAAGTTCTTTCATGATGTCACCTATGACCATCGGCTCAGGGATAGCGCTGCAGAGCTGTACCAGTTCCGCACGAAATTAAGCCCATTCGTGAGCGGTGAGCTGCCGACAAACTTTGGGGATAGAGATGATGATGGTGATCTGAAACCGGAGCGGCCATCGCCTCGCCCTCAAGATTGTGGATCGGGGCCTTTTGGATCGACCGACTCGCATGGTGACACGCAAGAGAAGGATGCTTCACCTATTGTTGAGATCCCTGACCCGCATGGGCCCCAAGGATCAGAGAGTATCGATGAGATGCCTCTTCCTTCGGGCGTTTTCACGCTTCTTACAGACTGTTACTCGCCGACCTGTACGCGAGATCAGTTGTGCTATAGTATCGCGTGCCCCAGGAGGCTTGAGCAGCAGTCACGACTGAACATGAAGCCACAGCCTGGGCTGAAGAAGCAGATATCGAGGGAGAGCTTGGGTGACTTTGTAGTGCGTCTAATATAGTCGTCCTTTCCTCAGCGCTGATTATGGTCCGTCTGGGCAGGAACCTGGTACGCTATGGATACACTCCGTCCCACAAGAAGTTGTCAACAGTGTCTCCGATGCCGAGAAAAGGCGCCAGGAAGCTATTAACGAAGTCATATACACGGAACGTGACTTTGTCCGCGACATGGAATACCTTCGCGATGTGCGTCTTCTTACTTTATACTATCCCTCGTGAATTCAACTTCTGCACAGGTCTGGATAAATGGGCTGAAAGATAGTGACATCATCCCCGCTGAACGTCGTGCGGACTTCATCACACAGGTCTTCTGGAACATCCACGAAATCATCGCAGTAAATACCCGCCTTCGAGACGCACTCAACAAGCGACAAAAGTCGTACGCTGTTGTGGAGCGCATCGGGGACATCCTTCTTGATTCTGTGCCGCATTTCGCGCCCTTCGTAAGCTACGGTGCTCACCAACTGTATGGCAAGTATGAGTTCGAAAAAGAGAAGAGCTCCAATCCGGCGTTCGCACAGTTTGTGGAAGTGAGTCGATTTTTCCATATCGTGGTTCTTCTTGGTGATTGATGCGGTTCTTTAAGACTACGGAAAGATTGCCAGAATCGCGCAAGCTTGAGCTCAATGGATATCTGACGAAGCCGACCACACGATTAGCTCGATATCCGCTGCTTCTGGAGGCAGTCTTGAAGCACACGCCCGACGACAATCCAGACAAGCAAACGCTTGCGCAGGTGGTCATCATGGTTCGCGAGTTCCTAGGGAAAGTGAACGTAGAGACGGGCAGGACAGAGAACCGCTTCAACCTCCTCCAACTCGACCAGCAGTTGGTGTACAGGCCAGGGGAGCAAGTGGTACGTGTCCACTTCGTCATCGTGATACATTGAGATGTTTCACTGACGATGTTGGGTAGGACTTGAAGCTGCAGGATCCTGGTCGTGAACTCGTGTACAAGGGTGCTCTGAATAAGAGAGGTGGTGGGCAAGGGGACAGCGGGGACCTGCTTGTGTACCTCTTTGACCACGCTTTATTGATGGTGAAGCAGAAGAGCAAACACGAGCAATTCAAGGTCTATCGACGAGTAGGTGCCTGAATCCCATCGTGAATGCCTGCTTATCCGCACCGCAGCCGATACCCCTCGAGCTCCTCTTCGTGCATGTCACAGATGAATCCAATAACCCCCATCGTCCTGCTGGCGCTCGTCAAGGGCATAAAACGCTCACGAAAAAAACCAGTTTCAACCGTGGTACACCGTACGCGCCTGCCATTCCGATCAAAGTCGATGGCAAAAGCGGATTCGCCATTACGTTCATACATCTGGGGCGCAAGTACTACCAGATGACGCTTTGGGCGAGCACATTTGTAAGCCACCGCAAGTGGGTCGAGACCATCACGAAGCAACAGGAGTCTCTCCGTGAGCGAAGCACAGTGTTTGAGACTGTCACTTTGTGTGAGGGCTTCTTCATTGGGCAGAATAGGGTAAATTGCGCAGCGCCGTTTGGTGAGTGATTCTGGTGCATACTCCACAGAGAAGGATGTTAATGAGATACAGCGTATGGAAGGAGAATTGTGTACGGCACGGATGACGGAATCTATCTGTCGGATTTGAATCATCCAAACAGAGATCCAGTCAAGGTGCTGGCTCTATTGGATGTTTCTCAAGTCGATGTCCTGGAAGAGTTTCAATTGCTCATAGTACTTTCCGGTCAGTCTCCATTGTTTCCACGTAGCATTTTGTTTACAGGTTTTTTTCTAGAACGACAGGTCATTACATTCCCGCTAGACGGTCTTGACCCCATGGACCCGATGTCTGGCTTGAAGCGGGCGAAGAAGATATCGTCGCACACGACGTTCTTCAAGGCTGGCATTTGCCTAGGGAAAGTCCTCGTTTGTATCGTCAAATCGAGTCCGCTGTCTAGTACGATTAAGACATTGGAACCGATTGACCAGAACATCCGCGGAAGGAGTAAACCGACGTTCCGTAAGATTTTGCAAGGCGGGAATGATACGCTGAAGGCGTTTCGAGTAGGTTTTTCTCATTTGTATGGTGTCCAAGTGGCTCATTTCACTGCAGGAATTCTACATTCCCGTGGAGTCGAGTTCAATTCACTTCTTGAAAACGAAGCTCTGCGTAGGGTGCACGAAAGGGTTCGAGATCGTCGACCTCGAGAGTCTTGATACTCAGGGACTTCTCGATCCAGCCGACGCCTCTCTTGACTTTGTACGGAAAAGAGAAAATCTTCGGCCGATGGCTATATACAGGGTAGACAATGAGTTCCTTCTCTGTTATGACGGTAAGTGGCAGGAACATCTCTCTTCCGGTGCCTGACTCATCTATCCCTAGAATTCGCGTTCTATGTGAATAAAAACGGTTGGCGGTCCCGACAAGATTTCATGGTGCATTGGGAGGGGTCGCCTACTGGCTTTGGTACGTTGATGCCCTGGGTGTGTTGGGCCAGTGCTAATGCTGCCCAAACAGCCCTTCGTTTCCCATATGTTTTAGCGTTTGAACCTACGTTCGTGGAAATACGGCACGTCGAAACGGGACTCATGTCGCAAGTCATTCAGGGGAAACAACCTCCGACTTTTGTTTGCTGACATGCCACCGTCGGCGACGCATTCAGGCAATGCGCAGCATCATCAATATTACGGGCAGCAGGGATATAGTCCATATCAGCAGCCGACTCCGTCACTTTATGGGCAGTCGTCAGTATATGGACAAGGATATGGATCACCTGCCCACTCCCCGCAGTCTCAGCATACACGCTGCATACCATCAGGGCGTGATGAGATCTTGATGGTCTCTGACGACCGTGTGTTAACATTGCGAATGGCTGTGGGGACACCACATGTTATTTGTGATACAGTATCGTTGGCGTCATCGCGGTGACTGTAGGTATTTTTGTTTTGTGTATGTTGTGATATTCGAATGTATTATATGAGTATCATCTGTTGTCTAATTCGTGATACTAGTACTCATAGCATATATTTCTATTGCATTTTTGTAGTCCGTGGAGTCAGCGCTCAGCGCCGAATGGAGTTCCGAGAATAGCGTTTCCAAGGAACGTCACTACCATTTTTAGATGCCGTGTGACCTAATCTCCCATTTATGGCAGGTTTAGTATTTATTCTGGTATGATTTGTTGATGTTTTTTTTCCATAATTATTTTTCTTGCCCTCCATCTTCCAAGACCAATCTTTTGTCCCGTCACTCTTTTGACTTTGTCTCGGTCAGGTCCATTCCGTCATGCAGCTACAAGCTTTCGTCGCTCTTTTATCCCTTCTCGGGGCCGCTAATGCAACTCAGGACCGTCACGTTCGTCTTGGAAAGAGACAGAATGCTGGCGCCGTCGTTGGTTCGAGCACCACATTGCTATCGTCCGGTCTCCCAACAACGACGAGCTTTACTTCATCGGCTACATCGATCTCGAATTCACCCGTTCCAACCACACCCGTTGGTACCACTATTCCTCCGCTGGCCAATATCACTTCCGGCATGGCCACCCCTTCCACCGTCCCCGTCTCTGCTACGTATTCTGCAGGCGCTACACCTTTAATTTCCGGTGCTCCGGTTTTACCTACTCCATGTATGTTTCCTTACCGACCCATTTCTGGGTGCTGAAAGTATTGTAAATAGTCGTATTCCAAGCTGCAAGCTGGCCTACTCAGGACCAGATTGCGCCTACTGGTGCGTGTGGTAAAGAATTGCGGGTTGTTACGAAGCATAATATTATTGTCACTCAGATTCCGTGGAAGTTTCCCAATGGATGGAAGAACTCGATGGTTTCAATATCCCCGATATCAGTCCTACTGCAGATGGCACTTGCGTCGGCGATCCGGCTGCCGCGTCACAAGCTGCTAGTCGTGGCTGGTGGACTTGCGGTGGTTATACCCGTGCTACTGATATCACCTCTTGTCCGACCAAGATGACATGGGGTGTCAGCTTTGACGATGGCCCAGGTTTCTACAGTATGTATATTGTTTTATCATCTACATTAACCATGCTCATGTTCTCGAACAGCTCAGTGTGTTATTTTTGACATTCTTGACTGTGGTTTTCTCATCTATTGACAGGGAACTTCTTAATTACCTGGCTTCCAAGAACTTGACCTCGACTTTCTTCGTTATTGGTTCTCGTATCGTAGAGCGTCCTCAAGTTCTTGTAGAGGAGTATATGGCTGGGCACGAAATCGCTGTACACACTTGGTCGCATCGCGTACGTATGATACAATTGCTCTTGCGTCTATGGCTCATTATGCAATAGCCTCTTACCATGCTCACTACCGCACAAGTCGTAGCTGAGCTTGGCTGGGCACGTAAGGCCATCAAGGACGTCATTGGTGTTACTCCCACATTGATGCGTCCCCCTTTCGGCGACATTGACGATCGTGTTCGTGCCATTTCCCTGGCAATGGGTATGGTCCCCGTTATTTGGACTAGTACTGGTACTGGCGCCACGTTTGATACTAACGGTCAGCTGTCTCAATTCTATGCTTTGGTTTCAAATTTAAATTTATTCTAATCGACCATAGACTGGAAGGTGCCTGGCGGCGTGGTCACAGGTCCTCAATCCTTCGCCACTTTTGAAGCTATTCTAGGCAACGCAACGATGCTGAACACTGGGTAGGTGCAGTGCGGATTGCTCTCGTTTGACTTGACTCATGTTACATTCCTAGATTTGTTGTTCTTGAGCACGATTTATACCCACAAACCGTTGACCTCGCTATTGGCTACACGCTGCCTGCTGCTATGAACTTTACCCCCTCACTTACTGTTCGTCATTTCCCTGATGTGCGGACAATCATTTGACCCTCCGTCATGTAGCTTGACTCGATTGGTCATTGCAACGGCATCCCAAGCACAAACCTGTACCGCGAAAGCAACACAAATACGAGCTTCCCCTACGCGAACAGCACTAGTGGTGATTCATCCGTGCCTAGCGGTTCAGGCGGGAATGGTGGCTCCTCCGCCACGACTTCTGGTGCTCTATCGAATACCATAATGCCTATATCTATGATCGTCGCTTCATTATTAGCTGCTGGCGGCTCTCTCATGTGACCTGATGGATACACCATTTACGCAAGCTTGATACTAATCTAGACGATGATGGACGTACGGCAGCTGTATATATTATATTTCACCCTTCGTGGACAAGTATGTGGATGCTGCTCTATCTACTCTGATTTTACCTAAGTATTCCATTTTCTCTGTTTGATACGTTGTAAGGTTTGGGACAGAGGGCTTTGCAGAGAGCAATAAATACTTCAGCGTACGTCCAAGTGACACTTGGGGGTTGTACGGGTCGAGTGCTGGCGGATAAACATAGTCTTCCTTACGGTGATAGCCGATAATAAAGCTTGCAGTTAAGTTAGTTACGCGTTGTATTATTGATTACTACCAGCCATATCGACTCAATGGCCTCACTCATCACCGCTGTTCGCTCAAGTATGCGCGCTGCTTTCTTATAAGTCAGCGAGCGCTAATGCACACATCACAATTGCAGAATTACTTCAGGCGATCAGATCCGTGAATCCCCCTGGACGATGGAAGATCCTTGTAGTGGATGAACACTCGCAGAAGCTCCTGGGCTCAGTTCTCAAGCAGTTTGATATCCTTGAGGAGAATGTTACCTGTGAGCCCTCGTCAGTCGGATAACCCAATTAGCACTGACAACCATATGGGTTAGTGATCGAGTCAATATCCAGTCACCGAGAACCTCAGCAGTTCGAGGCAGTGTATCTACTCATGCCGACTACGCAGAATATCAATCGCATCATAAAAGACTTCAGTGACGGCCGCCAGCAGTATCTTGGAGCCCATTTATTCTTCGTTGATGGTACGCCTTTTCATCTGACTTCCGTGCCAGTTGCAACAGTTGAGGACGGGCGTGTGCTTTAGGGTTGTCGGAAACCTTGCTTGAGCACTTGGCAGCGTCCCCTGCTGAACCGCATCTCAAAGGACTGCATGATCTGTTTGTTAACTTTTGGGGTGAGTTTCGCACGGAGGTCATTCACGAAGTAGCTTGATATTGATCAGGATGCCTCCGTATGCAGCGACCGAGGCGCAAACTTTCTCTCTTCAGTCACCAGGCCTGTTCTTTAACACTTATAGTCCACCGCGAAATGAGGCTGCATTTAAGTCAGCGCGATCGAAACTTGAAGAGGAGCTGCGGTTTGTTAGCAAGACTGTACGCATTCAGATGCAGGCATCTGGAACTATGTTTGTGAACTCAATTGTTTACAGATAGCAAACGTCTGCATCACCCTCAACGAGTTCCCGTACATTCGGTACTACATGCCAACTCACCACGCACCCCTTGGTCCCCTCAAACCCAACGACCAAACGCGTGCTCCTCCACCTCCCGAAGGAAGTAGTCGATGGCGAACGAATCTGGCTCGCGGAGACGCCGCACGTGCGTACGAGGTTGCCGATACGGACTTCGTTACAAAGTTGCTTGCGTTCATGGTCCAGCAGAACCTAGATGAGTACAGGCGGATTAATCCGGAATTCCCTGTGAGTGCTCAACTCAGGTGACCTGTTAACTTCGGCCAGCTTGTTAAATTATTGTGATTGGCGAACTAGAAAGCTTCTGATCCTCCCCGACCCCGTGGTACGCTCATAATCACGGACCGATCTATGGATACCATCGCACCTTTCATTCACGAGTTCACATACCAGGCTATGTGTAATGATCTGCTGCAGATAGACGACGGCACAAAATACATGTCTGTCCGCTCGCGCCAGCGCGGAAGTTCACTGACAGTTTTACCTTTAGGTACAAGTTCCAGTCATCGGTCGGATCTTACGAGGACAAAATTGCCACCCTTTCCGACGCTGACTCGGTATGGACCACTGTCCGCCACATGCACATGCGTGAAGCGATCGACAAACTCATGGCAGATTTTAACAAGTTTATGGAAGAGAATGCAGGTTTCAAGGGGGAGGGTGCTGCCAGTCTCAACGACATGAAGGATATGCTTGCAAATTTGCCCCAGTATCAAGAGCAAAGAGAAAAGGTGTGTGTGCGCGTGCCTGCCTGTATCGATGATACTAATATTGTGAATTCAAGTTTTCGTTGCATCTGAACATGGCGCAAGATTGTATGAACCTGTTTGAGAAGCACAAACTACCGCTGGTGGCCAACGTTGAGCAGGTAGCTGTGACGCATTGTTTCAATAGACAAATGTAACGCGTTTTCAGTGTTGTGCTACTGGACTCACCGCAGAGGGGAAGACGCCGAAGACTCTTGTTGAGGAAATGGTGCCCTTGTTGGATAGCCAAGAGGTCATGTTAGTATTCACATAGTCCTTCTGGGCAGCTGACTGATAGTCTTGTATAGAAATGCCAACAAAGTGCGCATGGTCGCGCTTTACATTCAGCACCGTGATGGTGTTCCAGACGAGGATCGCCGACGATTGTATCAACATGCACGGCTGAGCATGGCTGATCAGGACGCCATCAATTCTTTGGTCCATCTGGGTGTTCGCATAAGCAGAGTACGCGCCTGGCAAGTGTAATTTATCATCTCACTCATGGTTGCACCTAGGGACCTTCAGACAAGGATACCAAAAAGAAACTCAAGCAAAAGACATGCAATGACGACGAGTACGAGCTCTCACGGTACCGACCTCTGCTTCGGACAGTCATAGAAGTACGGTCACTCTTGCATCTCCCTGCTCTGTGCTGAAAACTATCTCCCAGGAACACTCCGCCAACAAATTAGACCCCGCACTCTTCCCCTACGTCAAAGATTCCCCAGCAGTTCTGTCACCGGCCGCAAGCTTGAAACAAACAACACCCCAGACCACGTCCTTACGCAGTGCGAAGCCCAGCTGGCACAAAGCTGTTCGGCCGAATGTTCTTGCAGAGAGCAAGCAGCGTGTTATCGTGTTTGTGGCCGGTGGGATGACATACTCGGAGATTCGAGAAGCTTACTCGTTGTCGACGTCGTTAAACAAGGATATCTACATAGGTATGTCTTTTGTCCCATCAGGAGTACTAGAGGTTGCTGAAAGCTTGTCATTGTAGGTTCGACGCACGCTATCACGCCCCGTAACTTTATCGATGATCTGAGAGTCGTTGAAATTGCGGGTGTCGGCTCACGTGCTGTGCCGAATGGTGTCTCGTTAGCAGGAACACATCATTCATACCAAGATTATTATGATGAGAAGTACCTCTCACCCGACCCTCCTGCACCTCAACGCCCCACACTCCCTGTGCCGAAGGATTCGAAACACTCCGCCAGCAAGCTTGTGAAGACACCGTCATCATACTCAACATCATCTGCGTCGATGATCGGTTCGGGTACTGTAGAAAAGGAAGAGAAGAAGAAAAAGAAGGGGCTTTTCCGTTTTTGATTTCCCTCTTAAGTAACCAATTTCTCCGCCACGGACAATATTTCAACGACGCGGCAGTGTGTAGACTATAATAGGGTGACGTTAATGGACGTTTTGGATGATTTCGTTTCTCAGTCGTGGATGATCCCTCGAATGCGAGATAAAAATGAAATACGATGCAGGCGGTATATTACATGCGGATCTATGCAGAATACTCCAACTTGGCTGTGAATTTGCTTGAGAAAATGCGACGAACTACAAAAAGCTTGGACTCACTCTCATGCTTTTTAGCATCACTGACCTTCCGTGCAGCTTTAGTGAGATCTTCTTGGACAATGTATTCTCTTCACGGGAATGAGCGAAACACGTGCTTGTTATAACAAATTGAAGCTCACCGGTCGTCTCTGATGGCAAACATGCCTGCTTCTGTCACCACATTCCGCAGGTCGGCACCATTGAACGCATCCGTGAGCTACAAGCCAGGTGAGATGGATAGAAGATGACATCAGTAGAACCCACCTTTACGATTGCTTCATAATCAATGTATCCGCTCTTGTTCACGGGTTGTGCATGGATCTTCAAAATCTCAAGTCGTGCTTGTTCATTCGGTAGAGGAATTTCAATCTTTCGGTCTAGTCGACCAGGACGGAGGAGAGCAGGGTCAAGAGTGTCTGGCCGATTTGTTGCCATGATGAGCTTTGTCCGGCCTAGGGAGTCGAAACCATCCATTTGGTTCAATAACTGTAAAAAAAAAAAGTGAGCTTGATCCCGCAGAGAAAATGTGGAACAACTACTAACCTCCATCAATGTTCTCTGAATCTCACGGTCCGCACTGGTACCCTCCGAAAACCGCCTTCCACCAATGGCATCGATTTCGTCCATGAATATGACGCAGGGCTCATGATCCCTTGCATACCCGAACATCTCACGCACGACTCGCGCGCTCTCACCAATGTACTTGTCGACGATAGCAGAGGACACCACTTTGAGGAAATTAGTTTGGAGAGTGGCTGCAACAGCACGGGCGAGTAGTGTTTTGCCTGTCCCTGGGGGACCGTATAAAAGAACACCCTTAGGGGGCTTGATACCAACCCGGAGGAAAAGTTCTGGGCTGAGCAGCGGTAGCTCGATTACCTGGAAGATAGTAAGTATGAAGTAGCAGGAAGAAAATTATAGCAGACATACCTCACGCAGCTCTCGTACCTGCTCACCCAAGCCACCAATGCCAGCAAACGATGCACCTCCAGGGTCCTCCAAGCTCATCTTGTAAACCATAGGATCTACTTCTCTTGGCAGGATACGCATGATAGTAAGGGTGGTCATGTCAAGAGAAACTCGTGTGCCTGTCTTGAGCTTCTCTGCTGGTAGGGCAGGGGCGGTAAGAGACGACATATCGAGGTCCTGAAGATGCCTTCACAATGACTACACAAGCTATTGAGCGCCCCAATAGATGAAGAGACCTAATGCGACTGACATCGTTCGTCATCTAGTTGTTTCATAACCTCCCCAATGATCTGCCCAACGGACTGCACGGCCTTGATGTCATCCTCAGTCTTCGCGTAGTCAGCCTCAAGATCTTTCAACGAAAATCGTACTGTATGGTAGCAAAGTCAGAACGCTTCGAATGTGCTGTTTCAACAAACACTAACAGTTCTTGAGACTTTGGCTTGAGTTCTCGTGACTCTGCATTTTCTATAGCAGGGTTAAAATCAACGGAAGCGCAAAGCGAGCAGCTAGCTTACATCCCGGTAGCTCTTGAGAGCATCCTTTCTTCGTTGGTCCATTGTGCTAGATGATGTTGGGTGATGATGTCAATCCTTAAGGCCTTAAGATGAACGCGAAGGGGACGCGTCAGTAAAGACCTATTTAGGACTTGAATGATTATGAAGGGTTAGTAAGTCTAGGATGCCACCGGCCTGGTGGTCTAGTAGTATGATTCCTTGTTAGGGTTCATCCAAATTCGAGGAGGTCCCGGGTTCAATTCCCGGCCAGGCCCTGCTTTTTGCTTCTGTTCAACTTATCTTGAATCTTAACGCCCATCTAAGTTCAAAAACTGTTCGCGTATTGGACCACGACAGCACTCCAACCTGGAATAATGAATGGTGAGATTTTGCTTGCCTGGCTAAGGCTTGGCCTCGTTCAACTTGGC
Source organism: Suillus occidentalis (assembly GCA_016628085.1). NCBI lineage: Eukaryota > Fungi > Basidiomycota > Agaricomycetes > Boletales > Suillaceae > Suillus > Suillus occidentalis. The sequence continues at coordinate 39,460 of JABBWB010000149.1, forward strand.
ATTCGCACCGTACTGAGTCTGTATTGACGGAAGCGACAAACTCGGACTCGACTCGTTTCTCTCTATCTGGATTCTGGGCTAGCTCGTGGCTTATGATTCTCCGTGGGCAAATATCAGGCTGGTCCATGATAGCAGAGAAGGGGTGACTATTCTTTATTCGACCAAGGTCTGCCGCTCTGCCTGGGGCAGACTCGATATATCTTGCAGTACGCCGCACACTTTCTTTGGAAGCTCAGGCTTTTCAAGTAAGCACCAGCACTATGCAGCCCTATTAACTTCACAGCGCGAAAGCTCGACTCAAGTACGAGAGTAGCCGTTCGCAGTCGAAGAAACTTAGTAGTGGAAATTCCTCCACGCAGGGTTATGCGGCTCAGGTGTACATGATCAACTTCACGAACTGTTGTGCGTTATATATTACATCAACGTAGCCTCTATTCAGGCGTCTTATAATTTCGTTGCTTATTGCAGATGGCAGGTTATTCCAAGTCAGTGAGGAGCCACCTCTTTCCCAGTCGTCGGGAGTCCCATGACTTTTGAAACCAAGTGATCTGCAACCATCCAAATGTTTCATAGCAGGCAGTCTCCTCGCTCTATGATGTTTGGGGATAGCAAGGAACTGATTCTCATTGGTCTTCCAGATTACTTCTCATCGTGCCGAGGTGCTGTCTTGAAAGCCATCCCATTGACTATCTCGCAATCACAAGAACTTCCTGTAAAACATAAATTACAAAGAGTCAAGCAATCTGCACGTATTCAGACGTTCGTTATGGAGACTAAGGCGCGCATAAAATAATACACGGAGCGCTTTCTAACACTACATTGTTATACGTCACTACTAACCTTCGAGAAATCGGTGCCAGTAGACATATCGCTACCAACTGACACATGGACATGCTCCTGAAAGTCCATTGTAGTCATGCTTATTCCTGCATCAGAGTCGGCCACAAGTTTATCGTGATAGTCACGAATACTAAGGATGAGGCGCGGTCCCAGCACAAACATCTGCACGAGCTGGAAAATCTCAAGAGCACCGCCGTAAACTTGAGATCCCAACGAAGACGAGTTCTATAGAAAGAATAAACAATGGTCACACACACACAAACAGAAGGCATACCGAGAGTTGTGGGGAAAGATAACCGAGCTCGAAGCAAGAGACAGCAGTAAAGCTAGCATGCGCGAAACTTCAGCGGAAAAGACAGACATGTTCAAACGATAAGTTCACCTTGCAAAGTAAACTAAGTGAGCTTGCATTAACACTGTGAGACAGTCCCTGATAGTCCATCCCCTCGGTGATTGTTGCAGTTCACGGAAGTGTTTTATGGCAATCCAGACAGCAAGAGACAGTGCGAGGACCTCCCATGCAGTGTAGAGCATCCAGTTTGTGGAAATCAAAATTTGGGCATCTCCCCCATAGTCATAAAGGCATTGGTAGGTGCCGGACAGGATAAAGGCCTCTAGCGTTTGTCCGATGAGCCTGGTGCACTTGAGTCTTTCGTCTATAAGTAGAGCTTACCCCCTGTGATATAATTGTTTGCTTTTGCGGTGACCACTCCACAAGCGATTGTAACAACCGAGACGGTTACGGTGAGAGAAATAAGTATCCGCCTGGATCGCCTATACATGACATGTAACCGATGGATCATGATGACTTGCACGACATTTAATCAAGTCAATATGGCAAGGTATTACATGCATGCAGTTCAGTAATGGCTCACCGCCCAGCATAGCATTTACGACGAAATTTAGCCAATTTTGTAAGGCATCCATGGTATCGCCTGAAATCCCCGTGAGTCATGGGCCTCGGATTACCAGACATTCCAGAAGAACTCACAGCTGCTGCAGTCATTATATCGAACAAAACTATTGGTCGAGAATCTCACCCCTGCAATAGGAGCACAGATATTCACACGGGAATCGCAGGGATCAGTGTAATTCTTACTGCGTCTGTCAACAAAATTGATGGAAGATTCGCTGTATGCTGCCGGTCAGGAGAAGGAAAAAACCAATATAGTGCGCACGGAGACATACGTAGCAAAATGAGGCTGGTTGTGAAAGAAGACTTATCAGCATGGCAGCGCCAACTTGTTGGACTTGCAAACATACGCAGCGTTTATTATTCCGATGTAGCGCAGCTATTATATATTGATATCAGCAAAAATTGTCCGCTTACAACATGAAATACATACATTGAGATATAAAACAGTGACGAGGGACCAGCGTCGTTTCTACCGTAAATGGCTTGTCAGTCGTACCCCTGGCGTGGGACTCTGCTCACCCAGATCAGTTCAATCTATAACCCATCCTTGTTGAGATGGCTCTGCTGATGGAACAAAATGATCTTACCTCTTGTCCAAACGTGAGTACTGGAAATCTCATAAATGATTCTGACTTATTGAATAAGATCATACTCACCCCAGTCGTATACCAGCACCGCAGAACAGGCAACTGCAAAGTGGCAGTAGAAACGTAAATGAAGACATCGCGTTTTTCATCCGATAACTCTCCACGAACCTATGACATAGCTGAAGAGTCTGGCCGAACTGATTGTCGGCCACCAACTGGGATCGTTCGAAACTAGGGTCATTTTCGAAGGTGGTGGAACGGCGATTGTGGACGATAGCGTTCATGCTAGATATACCACTGTGCAGCGCTTTGGTTGCTGGAATAGGAATTATGGAGATCCTGCCATGATCGACTGAGGTATTTTGATGTGAAATCAAGTTGAAAGCGGAAGTAAATTTTGGGAACCAAAAATGTAGACCTACAAAGTAGTCACACATGCAGAATGTATTGAACACCGCAAAAGCTCAAGAAGCTGATCGAAAATTCGGTACTCGTAACTAATGACATCCTGCCGGTAGCATCAGTTCAGGAGTTCCGATCATTGACGTTAATTGATGTCACAATAGAAAAACCTACTAGTATCGTCTTCATTATTTTTAATGTCAACCTGCGCAATCTCTATCCCACTGCTCGCGCCCGAGAGCGCAAGAGCATGTCTTAACAAGGCCCGGTCACATCCTGTGGGAATAATACCAAGAAAGTCAGACATGAAAGATACGTACCATGCATAAGTCGAGATGCAACAGTTAGAGGACTCACCTCTAAATTTCCCGCCCAAACCAACATCATTCGATGGTTAATATTCTTCTAATACTCCATTTGCATCGGAGACCTCGTGCACACGTAATGAGTCACTTTCCTATGGTCATGGGGTGACAATGTCGTAAAGACGCAGATTATAATAAGGGCACTAGTGCGATTTTGTCGCACTGCTTGCACTGAATCAATCCTGGAGTTGATGCGTCGGTGGGGCCCATCAATTCGCACAGACAGACACGTCTGCTGATTGTATGACACCACCACTAGAGGCTAACTTGAAGTAGAAATGAGAAGCCACAGGAGGGGAAAAAACACGCCCACGTAGGCATCTCAATAATATCTCGATCTTCGATTGTGACAGGCCCCTTGAGACATTTGTTTCAGTGATATCCTTCTGTCCAGACTTGATCCAGTCCATATATATCCTGGAACGTTAAAAGTGTACGGGATGAAACGAGTAACTCACAGCCGGAGTGTGACACGCAGTGGCTTGATGGTTGCACTCTCGTCAGAGTTCGAGCGACCACATAACGGCACATACTGTCTGCAGCATTCTGAAAAGCTCATCTAGAATGGAAATTGAAAAAAAAAACAGTAGCAATTCCACATACGCAACTTGATGTTTCCAGCAATCCGTCCCAATTTCGCCAAACCTTGTGGCCAGTTCACCAAACTTGGAGATCAAAGATGCAAAGTCCTTGCAGATAAGCATAAGCATCACATGCACTTGCTTCTGCCTTGTATGCCACAGCAGCCTGCTCAGCACCCACGAGGTACTTCCTCGGAAGTCCCATGCCCCTCCCTCGTGTTGCTTCGGCTGTGTCTGAAGTCGCCGTATCTGAAATTCTTAGATACCCTTCAGACACTCAGAAAACCTGAGCCCATAGATAACCAGTTTTCATCCTTTCTCAAGTCCTGTTGCCTCCCAAAGCCAAGGACAACCTCTTCTATATCACGGCCTGGCCTCACGCCTAGCACCGAGAAGCAGAGAGTTGGGAAGCTGCAGTGGCGCGAAGAACTGGTGTGGTAGCACATCACAAAGCTGCTCAACTTGAAGCTCTGCTTCAGGAACAGGGTAAACTGGACCCGTAGACATTCTGCCATGAGGAGCACACCAGGTATTTCGCGAAACCCTGGAGCACCGGGAATACAGAATTTATGGATGAGCGCTAGCCTATAGGCGAAACCCTCGCTAGAATTGTTGAGAGGACAACTCCCCTGAAGCACTCCGTGCCTTTGCGGCAAGTCGAGTTGCTTCAAGTTGAAGGCCATCATCAAGGAACGGATGGTTCCTTGATATTGTGCCCGTGGGAACTACAGACACATACCATCTTGCATCAGTGAACCGGTGAACAAAATATAAACACATATATATCAGTACATAGCACAAAATCACAAACATCGACGTAATTCTGCTATCGAGCGTCACAATGTCATGTTTGACCTTATAAAGGAAAGGACAGTTCCCAAATTCCCTCCACAAGTTTGTGATCACGAAAGGACGCCCACATCGCTCTGACTAAAACTTCCAGGGAAGGTGGGGCAAATTATGATGATTGACCTTGATTGTCTTACTATCACCGCATCCGAAACATATTCCATGTCGTCTAAGCTAAGTGTGAAAGTCAGTATCTTCAAGAAAACAAAAAGGTGTTTATCGAGAAGCGACAGTGCATTAATTCCCTCCAACGATATCCATTGAGCCAGGTGAGTCATAACCGCCATGTTGGTTAGAAGCTTCATGATTTGGAATCCATGCGAAAAGCCATACCTTTGCGCACCAACCGCGGTGTATTCATACTTGGCACTTGCCTCGATATCTCTCTTATCACACGACAGTGCAATTGTATAGCTTTGTGCGAAATTTCCGTCACTTCAGTGGCAGATTTCCATGTGAGCATAAGGTCAATACCTTGCAGGCAACGATGATATACTTACTCGAGCGCGCAACCAGAAAATCAGTTCATGCTTGGACTTCAAAGGCAATTCATTGCGTATGTCTGATGTGTGTCACCTATATATCAGTTGGGAATCCGTGCGAAAAAGCTGTACCTGTGCCAGCAGTCGGGATGCGTTTGCCAAGTCAATTCAATAGAAAGTTAAGCACTCATTCTGATTTTAACACTGTTTCTTTGAGACACCTAATGACCATCTGACATTAATCCCTTACCACTTGACATGGGTAAGGAGCATTGCACCATGTGTCGACACAATCACATGTCATTGTGCACCATCGGAAGAGTTCTTGACGAGGGCATTCTGGCGTCGTCTGTTTTAGACGTCTGATGGTCGTCTGTCGTTGCTCGCTGACCAATGTATTGTAACAACCTGTACCATTTGACAGTAACGCAGCATATGTTGATCGAGTAGGAAACACTCAATTTATATGATGCCTCGAGTATTGAAGCGATCTAGTTTGGGCGAATAATGACAAGCATTGGTATGCCAGTTGGGATTGTGTTCCAGACCCATCGTGTATGAATGCATAGTACATTAGAATAAAATTTTGCTGTCCAGGGTAATGCCTCGCGTCGGTACCTTGCTTTACATTCGACAACTTGTGAGTGTGAATATCACAGACCGATGCTGATTAATGCATAGTACATTAGAATAAAATTTTGCTGTCCAGGGTAATGCCTCACGTCGGTACCTCGCTTTACATTTGAGAACTCGTGAGTGTGAATATCACAGACCGATGCTTTCTGTATCATAAGTAGCGTTAGAGCCACAACATCTTGGTGACATATTGCATTAAATAGTGTAATTACAAGAAACCTGTTGTGCATTAATGAGTGTAGCCACAAGGCCTAGATAAATGCATTAATCAAATGTAATCACCAGACATGGAGATAAATGCATAACACTATGAGGTGCGGTCATGTGTTCCAGAATTCGCAGCCATAAATGCATTACGCTACGAGGTTCGGTCATATGTTGCAAAATTCGCAGCCGAATACCAACATATGTCATGATTTCTACCACAGAACATAATACATCAAGGCGGAGGTAACTCTGGTATAGAAAGATCAGGAAGGGGCATTAAAACTGGAACAGAGGACGGCTCGTAGATTTCAGTAAGATGTCGCACCCAAGAAAGCTCAAACTTAGCAGCAATATCCCGACGTATATTCGCTTGTCGAGTAGCATATGCAATGACTCCTTCCCTTTCAGAACCTTCAAGAGCGCGCAAATGTGCCATGTTGACCCACCAGTGCGCATGCCATCGGAGAAACTGGAGAACCCGACGCATTTCCTCCCGAAGCAATTCAATTTCTTCCTTCCATCGCATCACCCTAGCGCGAGCTTTGCACCATTCAAGGCGAAGACCTGCTAATCTGGTCAGTGCTACATTTCACCCAGAGAACAAATCAACCATACCGTCCTGCACTACTTCATCCTTGTCCTCTCCAACTCCCTCCACAAGCCAGATCCACGACAACTGTCTTCTTCCCTCGCTTTCACCTTTCTTTGGTGCCGTCATGCCGCGCACATCATCCTTATTGTTCAGCGACCGAAATCTGACATTCCAGCCCACCTTACCGAGAACAGGCGCAAGGGCAAAGAGTGCTGCATGGGCGGCACGATACTTTTCTGCTGCTGCTGCTATCCTTGCCTCCACTCGGCTGAGCGCATTTTGTGCACGGGTGTTGGCACTCTGTCCACGAATCCAATTGCGTTTGAAGGAGTACATGTAGTCACGTAGTCGAAGGCTTCGTCTGATTTCATTTAAGGCGTCGCCTGCCTGTGCGATCCGTAGCTCCCACTCGATCGTGAGAAGGTGAGTGCTGCAAGTTTGCGCTGTCAGTGAGGAAGGTAGGAAGAGCTTGGCGTCCTCTGGGTGGTCTGGATTATCAACGGTTTCCATTCGGGATGCCAAAAGTTGTGCTGCAGGAGTGTAGAGTAATTGTACTTGTTTCCATGCATCAACCTTGCGCCGGAGGGTGTTCTGTTGGCGCACAACGGCCGTCTTCTGTCTATCAGTTGGATGCTCTCCTCGGAGAGCGATATCTGACTTGAAGCGGCGCCTAGTAAGGCTATTCAGCGAGTCTGCAATATTTTGATAGTACTAGTACTCACTGTTCGCTCTCAAGATCAATTCCGATTGCAATGAATACGCTAGGTGATATGTCTGGGTGCAGGGACGTGTCGTTTCCTTCCTGAAGTTCACGTGCTTCGATCTCGGCCAGTTGGAGTCGGACGGCAGCCTGCGTGATAGCTATTGAAAGGTCAGGTATCGTTCAACCTTCATAGATGCTTGACTTACTGGAAACCTTGGCTTCAAATGGATTGGCGACAGATAGGTCATTTGGGTTTTCCTCCCAGTCCTCAACTTCTGTGCTCCACGCCATGGTCGTCTCTGGCTCTAAAGCTCCATTCAGTTCTTCGAATGCGCTTGCATGAGCTTCATGCTCATCCTTAGCCTCATCCATCTTGCGCAAGAGTGTGGCACCTGACACGAAAGCTTGAAGTGAGTAAAACACTGATACTGCGGTACTAGAGCAGACACATACCGAGACCAACTAATTTCTTCCAATTCCAATCACCGAAGTGATCATCCAACGTGTCTCTTCGAGATCCTGGGCCCATTTCTTTCGTACTCGATGCTATGGGATTTATATTGGACCACCCTCGTTCGGGAGCCTCTCCATCTGTACGCCCGACATGTTTTGAGAAATTGAAGGAAAAGGTTGACTGACACTTGAGTATGTGGGCGGGTAGATGAAATTTAGGCACGAAGAACCGGACAAACTTATTGGCGTGCTCCAGTTGAAGGTTAGGCGGCATCGCTGACATGCGTTGCCATAAGTGTTTGTGCCATTGGCAGGCAATATCATACGAAATGTTGAGTACATCAACACAGCGTCGGCGGAGCGTCGAGAAAAACAAAAAATCCATGTTGGTGTACCTAAGTATGAGCATAGTCAGCATTAGCCGTCATCCCTCGTTTTGCAAGAGGCTTACCTTTCACCTTTTTGCAAATCTCCAACGCCATTTGGTAACTTCATGTTATGCCGTGCGCAGTCGATCGTCCCGACACCGGTCGCAGCAAGACCTTGCGAGGCCTTGCTGTCCGCCATATTAACCGCATTATGAGAGGAACAAGTGCTCTTCTGTCAACAAGAGGTCAGACACACGAAACAATGAAATGATGAGATAAAGTCTACCTCTTGCAGGTTCCCGCTGTGCTGCCCCAAATGAGACTTATAGGCTGTTTCATCGACGAAGTACGCCCATCCTCGGCTAAGCCCTGGGTCAGCATCATCCTTGGAAACTGCACGTCTCTTTAGACGGAAATTAGCGTCTATGGCAATGAACAGCGCATATAGCCATCTGATGGAATATTGAGGCAATCAAAGTCTGTAATATGAAAGTGGACTTGGGCGAGCTTACCGCTTGTCATTCGGTGCATCCTGCCAATCATCTGGCAAGTTTTTACCAGGCTGCGGGCAAGCAGGACATAGGACAGCACACTCCCCCTCACCTGTTCCCTCTACGCCATCTGGATCATGTCCACGGCCAGTGCGTTTGAGCATCTTGAGGTGGCGCCACTCTCGAACCATCCGTAAGAACGCCTCATACCGATCCTGTTGATACACTTCATAAGTTAAGATAGAATAACATTAGAAACACATCGCGTACCTTTCGTGGACAAAGACCAGTGTTGTCAGTGAGCCGTGCAATCGCATGGTAGAACTCGTAACCCGATGCCTTGGACTCAAACGATAATAGATGGTACTGTTCGAGAACCTGAAAAGTAGCTGCTGTTCGAGGATCTGATATAGTTGCTGGGAACCAAGTGACGCGAAGTAGCTGTTTTGTGCGTGTCTGAGCAGTGTTACAGCCACAATAATCCAGACCGATTTCATGTATACCATTTGAATGGATCAGCGTAAAGTTGTCGTTAAATGCTCGTTCTGGTAGTATACATGCCTCTCCGAGTGGATGGCCAAGTTGCACGCGTAACCCAAGCTGTTTGAGTGACATAGCGGCAAATAATGAGCCTGTCCATTTCTACGCGGGTGTTAGTATAGCTGGTGTGATAAATACCAGGCAGACTTACCTGGATACGGTGCAGTGGATTCCTGGCATGTGAAGCAACAATGCATGGTGAGCAAAATAACTCCCCACTGAAACAATCGGTGCAACGGTATTCTGGAAGCGCGAGATGACAGGCCTGGCATATAGAAAGGTTTGCATAGTCACCCCGACCTTCATGCCGGAGAAGCTCAAGTAGAAAAGTGTCGCGCTCAGGTTGCCATGATAAAAGAGGATGATCCTATGTACAAGCATTGGAAAAGCTGTAGCATAGTGTGAAATTGGCGACTTACACCGGCCGTGCGCTTGCGTTTACTTTGACCTTCCAAGTCAGCCTCTGGCATATAATCATCTGTCCCAGCGCAGTCAGGAATATCATAATCGAGTTGAGCAATTAATGAGTCCCTTGTGAGGACTGAAGATCCGCCGGCTGGTTGAATGGTGATACGAGACCCATGCGCTGTAAACCCTTGTTGTTTAGAGACAAAACTGTATGTCTCATGGACGTTCAGTGTCGTGGGGTTATAAACATTCAGCTTTTTCCGCTTGGCACGTCTGTTGACATTCTTGAATGATAGATGTCGAGGCATTGGTCGAGCTTGAATAACTTGATGAGGAACGTTGTTGCCTGGTGTATCTTCCATAAGAGACAAGTAGAATAGCAATTCAGATATGAATTTGAAGACAAGTAGTAACAAGAATAAGACTATTGCCCAGGTGTTGTGTGCAACCGCAACCTGAGTACTGAGCGCTGAGCAGTGAGCAGTGAGTACGCACTGAATGCTGAGTAATCAGACTGGATGGTGCCGGTGATGCATTTCACACTGCATTGCATCATGTGTAAGTATTGCATCACGCTGTATTGCATTACTGGCTTTTGATTAAGGCTACAACAAGTAATGCACAACACCGCTGCCACTTATAATCACCCCAGTGTCCCAGACATCAAATCACCACCCCCAAATATCCCCCGCATTCATTGTCTTATGTCTCAAGATTCTTCATCACCAACAAAACGGTTGCGAGAATGTTCCAATGCCATCAATGTCTGTAAGTGTCCTCATTATTTAATCACTTTAGCTTTATTGATTACTGGCATGTCCTATGCGTAGTGCCCAACCCCGCCGAACCCTCCCCCACGGCTGAGATGAGTTTATTTCGACTCCCAGAAGCCTTGGGCTACAACACAACTCCCTATTCGCTTCCAGAGTCAGAGCAACGGGCTACCTGGGTTTATCGGCATGAAGCCGCATACCCAGAGGTTGTTCGGTCGATGGCTGACGACTGCCACCTTTACCTCTACCGAGGTGTGCTGTACAATGTACCGGTGAAGCTAGCACCATCTGCGCCATATTATTGTGTCACGCGTGGACGATATATTGGAATTTTCAATTATTGGTAAGTTATTCCGAGTCGTCATAGCTAGCCTGTATCTTAACATCATCCTGCCTCTCTATATTCTAGGAATGATGTCATGGCAAGTATCAATGGCTATTCGACTACAGTTTTCGCGGTCACTTCTGTCGATATTGGGGTGGAACTTCTGCATTTCAATATTGAACAAGGGAAAGTTATTCTTTACTATAACTAGAAGCAAGGTAGTAGGTGCGGAATCTTCCAGCCTTCATTGCCATTCTCTTGTCCTCCTGCACATCTTCCCTTGTTTACTACTAGCTTACCATTGACTAGCGCTACTCTCCCAGGCCTCCGTCACTTTGAGATTTCGTGACTTTTAGGCCTCGGCCTCCACAGAACTATGATTCCTCCCTCATGCGCCCTCCTTTCTCGTGTGCTTTTATGCACTGTACGGCTTTGCGTTTTCTCACAGCAGTAGTTACATTGAGACCCTCATCTGTAGAGACAGTAATCATAGTCTTTTTCCCGAGCCGGCTCGCAAAGTAATGCCCCAAAGCTAAATATATGAGTCTCGTTCGCGCGGTAAGCAGAACAAGAGGTCGGGTGACGCTGCAATCAAACCCAGCCAATGTCCAGGGAAGCAGTAAGACTTAGAAAAAGTGCAGAGGTGAATGACGTTTGATCTCCATGACGAAGAGGACTTCGACACCTCAGTTTGAGATGGAGCGAAAAGGGTATGCGGGGGGCATGGTGTCCACAAAATCCCGATAAGTCTTGTCGAGGACGATCTAGCGAGTAGAGGCAAGCGCGCAAGATGGTAGGAGCTAGAAAAACATATGTATATCTCAGTCTCGTATCAATGACTGAGATGCGTACATGACAGTGTAAGCCTTTTAAATGTTCTATGTCAATGGGTAGAGTAGGAATAGGAATATCACATTGAAACAAAAAGAATTCGGACGGTGTCAACTTCTGCGCTCGTACCTTGTCCGACGTCACTTATGTCAGTCCTCCTGTCCCGATTCCTCTCAATAGACGAGAGCAATCTTGTGTTTCTGTGCGAGCTCGGCGAACTTTGAAATCAAGTCTGAAGAGTAAATTGCACCTGTCTACATGGTGGTTATTAGTGAATGCACATCAAACGGAAAGGAACGAACTGGGTTGTTTGGAGTCACGAGCATGATTGCTTTTGTTCGTGAGTTGATTAACTTCTCGCAGTCGGTCGTCGAAGGAAGGAAGCCCTCATTAGCGCGGGTATATAGTGGTACTCTTTTGATCCCAAGAAGATCTGAACTCATTCTGTGCAGGTGATCAGGCAAAGGCGAGCAGACTCTGTGAGTAAACTACCATCCTGATGGTTGAAATACCTATATGACGTCATTTGAGTGGGGCCACAAAGGAGAAACAACAAATGCACCATGGAACTGGCAGAATAATCTCGTCTCCTGGATCAGCAAGACACATAACAGTCGCAACGAATGCCATATTGCAGCCAGCCGTGATAGCAATAGGTCAGAAACGTGAGTTATAGTGGTGGGGGTGGTTTCAATGAGATTGTCTCCAGTGTTGCTCTTGCTTTGGTGTGAAATTTGATACACAGGTTATCGAGTCGAGCTTGCAGCAGATCGGCGCTGGCAAATGTAAAGTTCGTGTAAAACAAGAGGCTCATCCAGAAGTTGACAGGGTCTGCCAGGACACGAAGGCAGCCAAGTACTGCTTTGGTATTGATGACATGTCCACGGTGCAGGTGAGAAGATCGGACTCAGAGGCTCATATTCCAGAAGTTGACGAAATCTGCCAAGATACAAAGGCGGCCAATACGGTACTGCTTTGGTGTTGATGATATATTGAAGGCACTTGATTTACTAGGCGCATGGTTGAGACCGATCAGTGTGTAGCTACAGGAGAACCCAGTTCAATTTGAGTTATTAGTTGTTAGTACATGCCAGTAGTTAGTAGTACCGCCGGCTGTGACCTACCGTGACTGCAAGTTCAAGGTCTAAAGGTTCGATCCGAGTCCCTGACACACTTCAAGGAATTATCTGACAACGTTGATGTCGGATAAATGGTTTTCAAGTCATCCTGTTGTTCGCCGATGAGTACTAGTTTCAACCTATGTATGTAGTTATATCCTATCTGATTCAAGCTTTAGATCTCACTCCGCTGTCCATTATTCATTATTGCTCCAGCCACTCTGTAAGGCCTTTGGCTGAGCAACTAGCTATCTGTTCTATTCCCGGGCCCTTGTCCTTTCTGACCGTTTCTTCTTCTAGTACTGATTTGCTTAAACATTGCGGCGCCCGTCTGTAATGTTACACTGGTAGTGTTTTCTGGGTGCATGATCTCATCTTTTGAACTTCTTAGTGCACTCTGATGGTGCTACAGCCATGTCTCGCTGTCAGGCTGCTCATGATCTTGTCTTTCTACTACGCTTCTTGGCGAACATTATCGTTAGTGCCGCGGCCATGTTCCGCTCTCAGGCTCAGGTGTGTGATCTCTTCTTTTGAGCTCCTTATCCAACATTGATGACCCGCTCTTACTAGCAACTGCATGAAGTACCCGAGAGTGAACGGTGTAGTAGGTGTGCCCTCTTGTCACTAGTTGTTGACAATACCTAAGGATCTCGTACAGATTCCAGGTATTGTCAACAACTATGACAGTCTATATCCTTTGTAGCGGTCGATCGCGGTAGATATCGTTATTCTCTGACGTATGACTCTAACCAGTTTTCCGATCCTTGTTCTTTCCAAAAGTACCGAGGTGAGTCCATGTGCAAGTCCATTTTTAATAGCCTTAATCATAGCCCATCTGACTATTGACACCATTCATTCCGGCACAAGTCCAATATATTCAATTTGTCTGTCTAGCTAGAAGTAAGGCAAGCTGCAGTGTGCATTCAACAGCTAACAGTTTGTCGTGGTAGGTAGAAAGCACACCAGTGCCTCTAAAAAAAGTCAAACCGCACCTGGGCTTTTTTTCACTCATACTGTAACTTCAGAGACTCTAACATTAAGTTATTTTAGTCATCCGTTGCAAGCCCAGACTCTTCTTAAATTGCGGACTCATTGGTTGCAGTTCAATTTTTTTTAAAAACCTAGTCCTGGTGTGGAACCGACTTTGGGATAGCGAATACGAAACTGTCACCTCTACAAAACACTAGTATGAAAGTATATAAAATTATTTTCTAGTTTCACCCCCACAACTTGCCCTCTCTCTTGTTGTCTGTATAACTCGTCCTTGTCATAATTTGTTGCAGTCACAATGCCAGGCAAACGAGGCCCAAAACCTTGGACAACTCCAGATGAGGAGACCTTCCTCCAAGATAGACTGCCTGCATATATTGAATGTCGGGCACGAAAAGTATATGATAGCTTTTGGGCTGAAACTTACCGTCAATTTTTTGAACATTCGCCAGAGCGAGCACGTTTATGCGGTGTGCCACAGGGTGGGGAGCCGACTGACTTACAGAGAGATGAGCTCGCTCAAAAAATCCTGGATCTCAAAAAGGTGAGGTGGATGATTCTATCATGATAGACTTACTTTTTGACACATTCTTCAAGGCTATCAAACGTTGGTATCGATGGCGAACCAATGTTGCGCGTCTAGCACGTTCCAGCGGATCTAAGGGTGTCTTAAGGCTCGATACTACACTTGCAGGTAGAGATGAACTCCGAGGGACACGCGCTCCACAGGAAGTAGAAATGTACTCACAAATGTTTTATGAAGACCGCGTCAAGGCCGATGCTGATGCTGCGATCGTTGCCGAGGCTATCACTTCGCGTGGTGATAAGTTGTTAATGCGAAAGATTATTACCCGCGAGAATTATGCCAAGGAACCTGAAGAGATCAAGACAGAAGTTAGGAGACGATACAAAGAAGCCTCAGACAAGTGGAAACAAACCCGCGAGCTGAATAGAGCTGGGTTTACTGAGGAAGTTGACAAAGAGACGAAAATCAAGTATGGTCACTTGACAGCTCGTGTTCGGCAAGATAACATAATGCTGACAAATTACTGGTAGAGCCTTCTCAGAACTCGGAGGACACCTTGATTGTATTTTTCGGCACCTCTCCCACAAGACGGGGGGTCTCAAATTTACCTGTATTGCTGGCGGACGAAACCCCAACACTGGAGAAGTAGTGGTCTTAGAGTAAGTGTTTGAATTTTTGACAGGCACTATCATTTGACTTACGAATCTTTAGCTTTCATCTTGGAGACACTGAAGAGGGAGCCGACTTCTCTACACACTACCCTAAGTTCTCCGAAGTTCGAAGTGGATATGCTACCTTCCTGCAGGAGGCACTCGGTAAGTATAAGTTTTTTGCTAACATATCATACGCTGACTTAGCTTTGATGGTCTCAGCTTTTGACGACAACATGCAGGCATTAGAGAGGGACAATGGACGTGAACACTGCAGCGAATCGGGCGAGGCCGAAGGTGGGGATGTTCAGGGTAGTGAGGATGACCTGGAGAATGACACTTGTGATGTGTCGAAAGAGGTGAGCAATGCATTAGGATAGAAAAGGATTGAAACTAATACATCACTTTAATGCATTAGTGCAACCCGAGCGGTGAGGACGAGTTGGAGAGTGGCACTTCTAACGTGTCAAAAGAGGTGAGCGATGCAATGGGATGGTGCAGAAGAGGTTCGAAACTAATGCGTCATTTTAATGCATTAGTGCGGCCCAAGCAATGGGGACGAGTCGGAGGATGTCACTTATAATGCGCTGAAGGACTTGGAGGTGAGTAATGCATTAGTACATTGCAGAAGCCTAGTTCAAAACTAATGCATCACTTTAATGCTTTAGTGTGACCCTTGGCCCGCACCAACACCCCCCGAGTCTGCGAACCAAGACTTTGTGAGTAGTGTATTATTACTGATGTACAGGAGATATTCAACACTAATGCATTACTTCGATTTTAATGCATAGGGTTCCTTGTGGACAACAGCGCCTACATTGGTACATGACATACCGAACAACACCGATCACAATATTGCCCTTCAAGGTATCAGTGCATTCGACCTTGCTGAAATTGATGATATGCTTGCGGCGATCCAACAAACAGATTGGAACTTCTTCCCCGGTCAGTCAGTGCCACCAGCAGGTCCTGTAGACACCCTTCAAGTTTCCAGCTTCAACTCGGGGCCTGAGTACGATGATTTTGCGTTCTCAGAGCCGGACTATAGTTTCTCATTTGAGGATTTCTCTTTCGCGGGCAGTGACTCTGATACTTTGATAGCCCATTCAAGTCCTAGCCCAACACATCCTGTCCACGAAGAACTGACCACCAGCATCAGTTCGGACTTCACCCTTTCATCCGTCATTCTGCCCGTAGCCCATCTGGCATCTACAGACCCTCCAGCGCAATTGCTAGAACGACAACCTGAAGGTCCACGCCGAACCACACGCCGCCATGTTCCATCAACACGTAAAGAGGCGCTCAACGCAATTGGATATTCGCCGAAGTCTCGTGTGTCCCTGCCAGGAGACATTGGAAAAGAGAATTCACTATCAGGAACGAAGCGGAAGGCAGGTGCTATCAGTGGCGCCAACAAGTAAGTCTTGCCCTTGTGACTAGTGTGCACTAGACTGAAGATCATTCAGGAAACAAAAGGGATGCTGATTTTGAGCGCTGATCTTATTTCACCTTGTCTCGTTCAGTCTCTGGCCATCGTTTTTCTTACTATCTTCAACTACGGTCTCACTTTGCAGTGCATGGCTTGTGCACGATACCCATTGTTCATTAATACTCTTGCTCCGACTTCATTTGTTTTGACTGTCGTGTTGATGCCATTCATTTTCCGAATTCCATATTGTGACTCATACCATAGTACATGGACTACTGTCTTGCTACTGTCATAGACTCGAGGCAACATTTTTCATAATTCAGAATACCAGAGTGTTGCCCCGTCCATCGCTTGCAAAAGATTGTGATTGTGTTGAGCGCTGACTCGGAATACTGACTTCGACTGACTAGCACTAAGTCTCAACATCAAGTGGGGGGGGCTAATTCTCAAGTCGTGGGGAACATTGGTAGGGTACGGGGATTCTTGCAAGCACGAGTGTAGGTGTTCAACTAGTACTTAACACAAGCATTCTGAAGTAAATATGGTTCAAACGCTGATTGACTTGAACATACTTGGTTTGCATTCTACCTGCCCTGATCATGACCTGGATGAACCATAAAATTTTTGCTGAGAGCTGAACTCGTAACTTAAAGTACAGAGGAGCAAATCGAGTGAAAGTCAGCACAAGTTAGAGAGAATGAGAAGATGAACAACATAATATAGTGTAGTCCTAATTTTGAACAATACGAAGGAGAGTGAAAGAAACAACTGTGTTCGGTGACTTGATTGTACCGCATCTGTAAAAGTTTAACATCATATCAATAATTAGTAGAGTCCACGGCTCAGTCAGAATGGAGCACGTACATGATGACGATGCAAATTCACGGTTCCGCGAAATCAAATACTCCATCTTTTCAACATGTAGATAGAAGATGGCACAAAATAAGCAAACTGAACAGTGCAGCCACGGCTCACCTCAGCCCAAGCGGATATGACTATGACTGTTGTAGAAACAGTGAGAAGAGAAAGTCTTATGCAGCTTGAGAGTAGTATGCCACGGCAATGGGAAACAGAGGTACTAGAGGGGGGCGCAGAGGCCTGAGTAGTACAATGATAGCATGCACATATGGAAGGGGGGGAGGGGGGGGGGGGGAACGAGTGCCAGTGGCAGACCGTCATCAGTAGTACTACTAGTACTTATATGTGTGGGAAGTACACAATCAACAAACTTTATCGAAGGGGAGGTCTAATGCATTTTAGTGGGTGTTAATGCATTCTGTCAAATAGAAGCCTATGTAAGGTAATGCATTGTGGAGTTCTTCATCGTTAATGCATTGTAAGTGTCTTCTAACTAGCCTATAATAATGCAATATAATGACATTATAGCCTGTTAGAGCACAGAACATAGAGACCCTCGTTGTCGTGCTGTAGGTCTTAGATCCAGTCTATCAAACGTATGTAGGTATGTCCGCGATCTGGTGCTTGAATTGTGCTGTTGACACGAACACTTTTAAATACAGAATATAGACATAGTAATGCTGCACTTCCCGGATCCAACTCATTGAAGGTACGCAGGTGTATTCGCTGATCGCCTCTAGAATTGGGATATTAGCATGAATACTTAAAAATACAGACCTAGGCATAATCACGCTATATGTTCTAGATCCAGCCCATAGAACGCATGGAGGTGCATTCACGATCTGGTGCTCAGTTGTGCTCTGCAGATTATTCATAGTTTCAATGTGTTCCGGCAATTATGACATTATTAATAGCGAAATAACAATATACAAAATACTACGATTATAACGGAAGTTTAGGGTGAATCAAACATGAGATCATCACGGTGTGCCCTCTGCCTTGCAAGAGCATTGACGGACATATTTGCCTTTGCCGTTGCGCTAAGGACTTCGCGTTGACTCCTTCCAAACACTTTCCTGAACAACACAGGTCAGATGAGGTTTATTTAGACAGCGGGAGCGCTACATAACACACCTAGTCCACCACTCCAGGAGTCTCTCGACCCTTTGACGCGCTTCTCGTCCTGGGGGTCGTTTGAAGAAGTCCACGATGGTCCGCCAAAATTGCATGTAATCAAAATCCCCATCAACGGACCGCCACGAAGTGACAGAAGAGAGTGCGAATCGAACCTGCAAATTTGGTTATAATCTCTATCATTGACCTCGTCAAACGAACTTACTTGGCACGCAATGTAGGCGATAGAGCGAGGAGTGACTTTGCGCATCTTAATGATTTCCGCTACGTGTTTCTTGACTTTGACACCAGCGGCAGATTTCTTGGCGAGTCTGTTGTTTCGAATGATATCCGACCCATCACCATCGCCCTCGATGTCCTTGGCTGACGAAGGCGATGTGAATACGGCTTTGTAAGCCTGGAAAATATTGTAAGATCACTATCGAGCTACTCGGGCGATACTAACCTGAAGAAGAATCTTGCCTTTGAAAAGCCCCTCCTCCAGATCATCTGAATTGGCGGTGTACTTGTCATATAGGAAGGCTGGGAAGGACAGATCCGTCACTATATAACCCTCTGTGCGGTCTCGAATTCCTGCTCTGGTGCTGCTGAACAATAAGTGTCTTTTCGCAATATTCTGAGTACAATACTTACACTGGGTCGTTCCAGTCAAGTTCTGCCGGGCAAAGCAACATACCACATGCGTCGTTCGTGAATCCACGTAAATGTTTATCATCGGCGTCGATCAAGCAATCTGGCTTGAATTCTCGGTTTACCCAGTCGGAAACGAGTGCCTTAAGTTTCGAAGTATCGTCGCCTCGAGCGCCGTCAGCTCCCTGCCGAAGCTAAAGAGATATCAGGAACACGACAAAGCCTATCACTGAAATGTAGAAAGCAACCATTTTCATCATGTGCGAATACTCGTCATAATCCATCTCCACGGCCTTCTTATGAAACCATGGCAGGGTAAGGGTGAGAGTGACATACCCTACCTGCAGACGATCTTGGCTATATAAACGAGCGCAGGTTTAGCAGTCATGTACTGGCCTGAAGGGAGAAAGACTTACTCTACATTAGTTTCTTCATTGCCAGTCAGCTCGTATCTTCGATCATTTTCGGTGACAAGATCCTCGACATTGTCAAACAAAGCGACAACACGCCTAATCGCCCTTCCTTGAGCCATATATTGGTTCATTTGCCTAACCGATGGTGAGTAAAGCCAGCTTCATCCATGGAACAAGCGACCGTACCTCTCTTTAGACGCACGCCCTGCCTCAAGAACCTCCAACTTCTCCTCTAGTTGTGCAATTTTGCGCCTTTGTCGAGCTTGTAGAGACGCTGCTTCCGCCGGCGTGCAATCACGGCTGGGCTCATCCTGCTGGCCCTCCGACATTGCTTGCGCCGCGCTGGCTTCGCCCTCTTGGTGCTCGACGTCCGCCATGGTGATGAACGAGATATAAAAAGAATTAGAACAGAGTTTCTTGAAGAAGGGGAAAACGCGAGATGTGAAGGGGAAAGTGGGAGATGAGCTTGCCAGTTCTATCCCGGCCCATCCTTTATACTAGGCGGGAGTCCCAGCTCGTGGTACTAGCCTAAAACACATAATCCTGTTTAGGATATCGCTAAATAACAACGTTAGCACAACGATATTATTTAGGAGGAAAATTAACGTTTGACAACGTATAATGCACTCGGCTCCTGACCCTGCTATTATTGATAGACGGAAATTATCTGCGGATGCACTAAGTAAACCGCATGATTATGAAAAAAAAGACGACTCAGTACTAGTACCGTGACTCCGAGTCCGAGTCCATGGTCGGAGATTCCGAGTCTCGATGTCCTGCGAAGCACGGACACTAGAGTGGCTGTTCAAGTTGAAGGAGTGAGATTGACGAGTAGGCTGAATGGTAAGATGGTGGTTGAGATGTTAATCTGGAGAGTGTCAACGACTCCAAGTCTGTGTCCGAGGGGATGATAGTAGACTCGTAAAGTGACTTACTGAGAGAAAGGCGGCTCAGGCTGTGCTAATCACGGTCATTCACCAGTGACATTTGTCATGTAGTCGTTTTGAAGGTGTTTGGGGTTGTGCGATAAGATAACTTGAAGCTGAAGCTGCCTGAAGTGACGAGGACGGACACCACGGGGTGGATTTATGATAAAGGAGCCTCGGAGTGTGCCTGGAAGGTCCACCGGCAGGGCAGCAGAAATAGTAAGTGACGCGTCTGCCAGTGCTTGCTCTCTCGATTTCAAACTCACACTGGCAAGATAGCCTGAGGCGAACGATCATGATGAATGATTCATCATGACTCGTGCCACTGGTCAAACCGATGACAGACACTGTGGCACAAATGCCTGCGGCGGTGTTGCCATCCGAGTCATGACTCGATGTCAGACGACCAGTGCAACTTGAAATTGAACTACGCTCCGAGTCTGCGGCCGCATTCGCTGAGTTTGCCCGATTCTTGTGTTTTTGAGGTTGCTGTGAGTCTGTGCAAGAGTAAGCTCGAGTTGTGTCTGAGAGAGTCGAGTCAATGATGAGTTCAAGTCACGGTCATGAACGTTCAACATGTCTTACTAATGATACTGCCCGTTGAAGGGAACTCTACTAGATCGATCCTGCGGCTCCGCTAAGAAATTTTGTACATGATTTTTGAAGGCTATATACTACATATGCTCGAGTAAACAAACAAGACCTTGATCGAACGTAAATGACGAGTACTACTAGTGTACGTAGTAGTAGTTAGCACAATACTGCAGTACTGAATAACCGACGTGTGTCATATCTCAGAGATACGTCACGAGTATGAATCAAACTTGAAATTTTGAAACCCAAAGCTGAACGTTAACTTGAAGGCCGGAGAACGCAATGATCACTTTCTCAACCTATTCTTGATACGCTGTGTGTAAAGCTCCCATCATGCCCGCAAAATCGGACACTTCTTGATTACCTCTGTAATGTAATTCATCAGTCTCGTGTACAAGTCCCTGAAGGCTGCACCCGAAAATTCATTATCGGAGGATGCACGTTCTGTATCCTTTATGATAACTCTCTCCAAGGCATAGCAAACTGCAACAGCAGCCGTGCAAGCAAGACTAGCGACATCCTTCAGGAGCTTGCCGAGTTCGAGCTCCCGAACAGTGTCCAATATGACATTCAGCACGACCTCGTTTTCAAGGAAGTGCCACAGATGATCTGTGCCCAGCCCCATAACAAAATTAGGGGGAAAAATCTGATCGTCGAGGAGGTGCGCGATGATATTTTCCATATGCTCGCGTTCAGAAGCGTCGGACCATATGGAAAGGTGCAGATTGTAACCATCGTTGACAAGATTGCAGGCGTGTTTACGGCAAGTATGCATGATGGTTTTGCACGGTTCAGACAACGTCATATACAACTGCCCGGAATTGTATGACGCCCATTCGGATCCTTTGACTGTCGACACATAAACAAGATGTCGGTCAAGAAAGAGGTCACCCTTACCATTCATAAATCGTATGGCCGCTTGCTTCAATGCGTTCTCAACTAAGGCAGTTCTGTCTTCCTCGTCCGATAACGAGCGGACATTGAGGGCGTGTTTCAAGATGTCCTTCTTTGCAGACATCACAATGTTATCATGAACCTTGTTTTGTTCGTCGTATCTAAGATGAGCTAGCTCTGGCATGTACCTGGTCCCGCGCTAGCACGTTGTCAGTGAATAATTTTCGAGGCCTGGAAGCACTCACCTTTCCTTTCCTTCCTCGTCGGTCGTTCGGCCCCCCGTAAAAAAGAAAGATCGAGCCTTCTTGGGGTGCTGCCATATCCTCGTTGGGGGTTCGAAGAGGCTCGTCATCACAACCCGGTGGTAACAATGCATCCCCGCCCTTAGAAAGGGCCGGTGGTTGACCGAATTCAGGAAGGAACGTACTGAGATATGGTGGATAGAGCGATGAGTCAGAGACGATCTTAGGAGGTTTGATTTGAGTGGGCTCGCCGACGTTCACGATGTCATCGCGCATCTGAGACACAGGGTGACTGGTATCTGGAGGGCACACAGACACAGGTGCCTCCATGTTGTACGGAACGTACGTGGGATTGGAGGAATGATTCGGATTGTCGAGAGCGAGTGCACCATAGTTCGTAGGCAAAGCGGGAAGAGGTGGTATATAGACACCAGGCTCCAGATTGCCTGCAAACGGGGAACTAATTTTTTCGACGAACTGCATGTTGGCGGGCAACATGCTGTCACGGTGTTGAAAGAACGGTGGGGGAACATGAACCTGAGGAAAGCTTGGAAAGTACCACGGCGGGGGCGGCGATGGCATCGCTCGCATTCCCTGCAAGTATGGATTGGTAGATGGATCATACTCGTCACGGTATTGAAAATCAGTCTCGCTACCGTAACTGTCTTGGTCACGGTAGATTGGGATATTGACGGGGGGGAGCAGAGTCTGAGTCAGTTGGGGAGCCGCAGAACCACTGGCAGACGCACTGGCCGCCGCCGCATGTTGGCCATGTGTCACGATGCATTGCGATGAGTAAGGTTGAAATAACGTATGATCATCGCTCTGATTGGGGTATACATCAAGATCGTCAACCAGTGGTTGGCGAGTGTTGGTGGGTGGATCCATGACCAAGCGGTTAGGAAATTTGCAGAATCAAAACGATGTGAGTTGGCAATTGAGCAAGTCGCAAATGACTTACTAGCATCTCCACCAGCCATGCCGCAATGCGATGAAACTACGATAGGAAAGACCAATTGATCTGAGATACACGTAAAAGCATTTGCAACAAGCTGCAATGAGGCACGCCCTTGAAATCCGATAGGACGAATCGCTCAATCTTTCAGCATAGCGGCAAGGGTGTTCGGGAAGCGTACCTCCATCGGATCTGTCCCCAAACAAGGCAGTAAGACTCAATGTTACCGACAATTAGAATTACAGCCGTGAGCCTTATAAGGGCATCAGACGGGCATCAGACTTACTTCTGATAGGCTCAACGAACTTCGGTACATGAACCGGGCCCATTCAGAACAAAGTTCAACATGTGTCGAAGGCCGACCAATCTGAACTTCATCAGGGAAACGTAATCTATTATAGAGAGGATGCACCCAAATTTTGGTGACAAAAGGATCATTCTCTGTACAAAATCTCGAATGTGAAGGGAGACGAGGACTAACACGTGGCAGATGCTGGCAGATGATCATCACGATGATAGAGGCCTCGAGGACTCGTCAAGTCTTTCTTGAGTCATACGACTGCTGCGTCTCACTGAGAGCACTGTCGGTACTACTTTCGGTTCCCCAGGCACTTGGCAGGGAAAAGCTTAGTAGTGTTTAGATAATAACTTTTGCACCCTTTTTTCCAATTGCCGCTGATCAACAACAACCTCTGAGACCGAGACTATGGCTCCTATGACCAAGTCTAGTAGTATGTGCTAACCCGCAACTAACCTGTTTGACAACGTTTATCGATTATCCCTGATCAGACCTCTCGACGTAATTCGAATGCTAGTATCGTAACTCGGTACCGCCAACCAGTGGAGTCTAGACTGGCTGCGGGTCCTGTCATATCATTCTCACTGAAGGCGCCGAACCGTGACCTGGCGCCTATTGAAACTAAATAGGTAGTGACAGGTCACCAGAGAGTTCATGAAACAACTTGAACAAGGCGCATAGTACACAACTTGATGCTAGGATTCTGGGAACAAGTACATAGCGTACTAGAAATGATAAATGGCCAAGTATCGTGATGAGGCCCCGCGGCTAGAAAGTACGTCATTGCTCTATGAAATCAAACCAGCTCACTGACGCTAGCCATCAGTGCTAGTAATAGCTGAGCTGCCTGCGACAAAATTTGATGTATTGTCGCAGTCGCGAGTCGACCATCTTTGCTTGAAATGATCTTTGATAAGATCAAGTTGAGCGTCACTCTCCCGAAGAGATGCCTTGTTGGATTGACGGACTGTCGTGAGAAAGTCGAGATCTGACGTGACACGAGACAGCGACTGCTTTGTGACAAGTGCTTTCAAGAAGGATTGCGCTTCTCGATCTGCTTGGCGAAACTCCAAGTCTGCTTCGGCATACAAAGAATTGAGGAGGGTGTGCAGCCTATTGGTTTCCTCGAGTTCCCAGTACGTCGTGAAAAGGCGCATGCGTTGACGTTCACGAACGGCTTCCTTGTAGTGAACGACATAACGGCATGATGCAGGGCTAAGCCCATCCATCTGCCTTAAAAACACATCATCCACCTATGAATTTATGAAATAAGATGACATACACAATTTAAAATCAGAGGGGCCTACCTTACTGTCTGGAGCTCCCAATTGGTTGTTGTGATCAGGTCTGCCTATTTGGCCAGCAAAAGTGTGAATCTCTTGAAAGCAGGGTGGCTGGCGGTAAGGATGATAAATGTGGTTGCCGTTGTTTTGCTTTGCACGAGAAGGTTGTGCCCCAGAAGGCATGCCAAGGGCGTTGTAGTGTGCGTTGCCTGAACACTTAGAATCAGGCGTCCAAGGGAAGCTACTCTCAGTATCTGTCTCTGAGATTGTGCTCGTTGCTGTCACTATATAAGTTCATTTACGACATAATATGGGTAGTTTGAATACCTCTTGGTGACAATGGAGGACTTGAAGCAGGACTCAGATCATAGCTGGTATTGCTGGGTCCGTAAGGCGGGCGATGGTGTGCTGCGATGCACGAAGTCTCGCATGGACTGGGAGCGTATGATACACTCATGTTTCAGCACAAATTCGGAGGGTGAATGCTGTTGAGGGAGTTCGTCAGTAAGCGATAAATAACCATTCGGACTTTCAAAGACCTTGAGTTAGAGATTGTTAGTGCCTTTTCCCTGCTGTTCTGGGAACTTCTGTCTTGACATGGGCAAGAACCATGAGAGCTATTGTTCCGTGATTGCCAAATTTGGATTATGCGGAGTTTGAAAACTCACTCTTTGGAAATATGAGAGCTGGCTCGTGTGAATGCACGTGGAAGCCGCAGCCAGCTGTGGAGAACATCTCTGAACAGGATTAATATTGCTGCTAACACATCATGATATCGTGATTCGTGTACGGCGAGGGTACAGAGGGGTACGCAAAGACACCTCATTAGGCTTGCATTAGGCTGTGGTTCTCAGGGCACTAGTACTAGTAAGGACTTACTTGCATGATGGCCAGGCCCCAATTTAGGGTTGACTCAGGTGAAGTCGGACTTCTGAAGTCCAAGTGTGGCACCCACTGAGTCCGTTGATCGGCACTGTTATGATGTTCAACAAGCCTGAATAAGAGCCGCAGTGGGCCGGGGGTCCCCAGATATTTGACAGTACAGTGAATGTTCAAGTTGGACCAGCCTTGGTGTGTGAAAGTGTGTGTGTTGGGGGGGGGGGGGGGGGGGGGGGGGGCAGGGGGGCATGATGGTATGGTGACTCGGATCATCATCACAGTGACAGCCTGGTGTCAAATTGACAGCGTTCTATAATTTACTACAAATTTACAATCACCAATTTTGGAATTTGTGGGATTCACGTTACTGCTACTGCTACTAGATGTCGTTGAGCTGATGTCATTGCGGTTAGGAATTGATTCAACTTGGGGGTAGAAAAGTTTTCTAACGAACGATCTACAATTTGCAAGTGAGTATGCCGTCATTAGGCTAGCAACTCAGCTATAAGACCTCACCGGAGCCAACTTCGTTTTTGCAAATCAACATTAGCCCGGCTATGTCTGACTATGCCCCTTGTCCAACTGCCCAACCCTCTTCGACAGAAGACATGATGGCGCATATCCACACCGATCGATCGTCCAAATTTTCTATATCTGACAGCGGTGACGATGTGTCAATTCATTGGGAATCAAAATTATTATTTTTTACAGACCCGTTCACTAGTACGCACTCACCAACAGATCTTATCCCCCCTCCTCCTTCGCCCTTCAAAAATCTTCCGACCCTTCCATCATCTCCCACAGGTAGTCCCAGCGCTGTGCAGCTTGGTGACACTGACGTGTCACATGAAATCGAATGCACCGTGTCAACTACTGTTCCTGCCGACGAGAGCTTGAATAAGTCTCGTACGTTTCAAACCCGTCATCAAAGTACTGCACTTGAGCAGTCGCAAACTCTCGAGCAGTTAAGCAATCGTGACATAACAGGCGTTCGTGTTGGGCAACCTGATGAACAGAAGGAAAACAAAAGTGTGGTCAGTGACTGCAACAGCCTTGCTTGATTGTGATGTACTAACGAGGCGGCAGCAAACCGAAAATGGTCGCGTAGGGGTCCTACGAGCTCAACCTTTTCGCGTCTCCAGCGTTCGTCAGACTTGCAAGAGGAAGACTAAAGATGCCCTCAATCATGATACCGATCAGGTATTTCCGAAACCTGCTCCTCGAAAGCGCATTTGCCGGGAGAAAACGGGTACCGACTGGCAGACGGTCCTCGACATAGTCGCATATAGCGAAGAACGAAGCAGGAGTCAAATAGAGGGTGGTATGACGGCGAACATATGAGAACCTTGCGTTAAGGCAGTGATCTCAAGATGTGGAAAGAATCTAGAGGTTTGGATGTCAAGGTCGAACGGCATCATTGGCTTGTAGTTGGTTAGCCTGAGTCGATTAACAGGATATAGTTGAAATAGAACTGATAACGTACACAATATTTCCGAGTCTGCGATGTCGATACTTGAGCTGGGCGATGTGGTTTCTGCTGCTGTGCGTTATCTTGTTCTGGACATCGAGCAACAAACAACGTCGATATCAATCCTCCGAGTCATGCGTACTAGCACAGTGACTGACGATGAGTAATTCAGAGTGTCATTCACACGCAGACAGACAGGGAGCTTACCGCCATTTACAGTTTCGAGCTTACTGATGACATTGAGTTGAACTTCAGGAAATTTGTCCTTTAATACACGAAGGAACAAGGGTCAGAGATGCTCAATAGTAGCTTCTCTGCCCAAGAGCAGTGCAAGGCCGCTGATATGGTTTGCAAGAGCAGCTCGCACGTGCTGAGACGCGTCGTGCGAGAGGTCACGCACGCAAAGCACGATGCGTGCAAAGATGACTTCCTTCTCGAGCAATTTCGAAAACCCTGGAAACAAAGGCCGGAATCAAGTAGCATTCTATGGTGGAATTGATAATCATACCTGGGATCTGGCCTGCAGCCGCTGTGCAGACTTCTGCCTCGTTATCTTTCAAAAGCTGCCCATATTGTCCTATTAACTCCTCCCTGACCAACTCGGCGGCAACGGCTTCTGCGAGCTAAGCGCCAATATAGATTTTTGTCACCAAAATAAACGTGGAATCTGGCATCAAGGACGTACCTTATTGAAATGTGTTGCAGCCATATATCGCACTCGCCAGCTCTTATCACCGATACTGTGTCTGATTTGCTTCAACAGCTGCTCCTTCACCTCAGGTGGCGTAAGTTGCTTTGCGACAACAATAAGGTCTTCTATTGTGAGTAAGCGTACAGAATCCTGATCATTGGATTGGAGTCTGCGGTAGATAGGTAGCCCATCCGACAAGACATGTTGTTTTGACGGGTTTCTGACAAATGGCTGCCAAAAAGTCAATTTTCAATCATGAAGACTGAATATATATTACGCACCCCGAACCACTTTGCTGCAGCGCGTCTGACCATAGGTGTGTCATCTGCACCCAGAGCGGCGAAGCCCTTCCGGAGATCCTCCTGGATTGACCACGGTACTTTGTTGTAAACTGGAGGATACAGGGCAGTAGAAGAGGTGCGCGATGTAAACCACTCTCCCTGTGAGAGTCGTTTCAGGAGTGGAATGTAAAACTCTTCGATTTGCGGAGTAGATAGAACTTTGGCTATTTTGGCAATAGATTCTGCAGCCTGGTGGCAAAAGCATGGTTATCAGCCAATTATTAATCCAGTAGCATTTCCTAAGGACGCACACCTTGTCCCGTACCAGGGTCTCCTCTACTGCGGATAATTCTCCAGGGGGGCCTAGCAGAACATGAGCGAATTGCTTTCCACCAATGTACTCCCGCCTTAATCATTATGTAAGCAAAACTCCGAGCAACTTGAACAAGTTGAACCAACTTGAACAAGTTGAACCAACTTGAACGATCTTCAAGTGTGGGCAGCGGCAATGCGCTGTTCCGGAATTCTTTGGATAGGGTTTCTTCTATTTCTTTCAATGGTAGCCTGCGGCGCACCTGGTTGCTCTTGGGAAAGGACAACAGACACTCGCGGACTTACCAGACATCGGACGTCCTGTCGCTTCTACAAGAGAACCAGCACTCTCGCAAGCCAGAAGAGACAAGACCGCACTAAAGAGGCGGTCTTCTCAAATTTAGGCTCAAAGCCTGACCAAGCAGTGAGTAACTCCAAGCTTGCTTTAAAATAGCATGTTCAACTAGAGTCAATATCAGGGAATCTCAGCTGTCCGATATGTGAGAGACCGTCCGAATCTCAAACCAATTACGCCTTGCAGCCTTCTCAAGCCAATATCTTTGGCTCGCGAATTATGTGTTACTGCCGAGATCCTTGACGTAGAGAAGGAATTAAACAATGAAATTGATTTCGAGATGGGTAGCAATTCGGGAAACATGTGTGACAATACCAACTCAGGTTTGTGTCTTGTTTTCAAGTTCTGACATATTCACAAATTTTTCGATTCTTAAGAGGAACCGTTACTTCCAAGGGTGCGAATTCCGAGACCTCTCGATGATATCCAGCCTTCGCACGATGAACTTAATCACTCCGATAATACCACCATCCCGGCAGCGCAAGTGGCTGCATTACCTGCCCGATCCAGAATCCAACACGTTCTTTTAACGCTGAGAGATACCCTGCAAACGTCCTTCAGCTCATTTGGACTCTGTCGACTATATCCTCGTCGGCCTTCCTTTGAGCCTGATAGGTTTGTTCCGTCTGAGCTACTCGCGAAGTCTTCTCCGACAGTTGTTCAAGCCGATTCTACACCAAACGTCCAGGCGCCGCCTTACCCCTTTCCTAACATGATGATATATCGTCTGATATCTTGGATGAATTCTGGTAGCCATTTGGTATCCGAAACCAAAGTCTCGCACCTTGTTAGAGATGTAATACTGGCAGATGATTTCAAATGCGAACATCTTGAAAAATTCTCTGTGAGGCGCAGCTTGCGAGAACTGGACAAGGACGACAAGGGGAGAAAGGCTGCTTTTCCGGATGACTGGATTGAGAGCAGTGTCACCATCAACATTCCAACGAAGTCAAAAGAGGACGGTCCTCAGCCTTACACCATTCATGAATTTCACTATCGCCCTCTTGTCGAAGTCATACGCGCGGCGTTTGCAGATGTCCAAGCAAGGGCGTTTCATCTCTTACCTTTCAAGCGCTTGTGGAGAGATCTTGTGGACGGCCACCAAGAACGAGTTTTTGACGAACTTTATACCTCTGATGCATGGTTAGAAGCTCAGGATAAGCTTCCAAAGGAGCCTGGGTGCTCGTTGGAGCGTGTCATCGCGGGACTTATGTTTTTTTCGGACGCCACACATCTGGCAAACTTTGGGACTGCAAAGGCCTGGCCACTTTACCTATTTTTCGGAAACCTGACGAAATACGCGCGATCATCCCCTCGATCAGGAGCCTGTCACCTGGTAGGGTTTTTACCTTCAGTAAGTTCCCTCGAATGCCACAATTACGTTTACTGCAGTTGACCATGTCAGCTTCCTGACAGTATTAAGGATTTTCTGAGTACCCTACGTGGTATATCGAAAACCGGCATGGCGTCCCTTCATGCACACTGTCGTAGGGAGCTTTTTCATTCCTGCTGGGAAATTTTATTGGATGAAGACTTTGTTTCCGCGTATCATCATGGTATTGTTCTGGTATGCGCCGACGGTGTAGCTCGAAGGGTTTTTCCTCGAATCTTCACCTATTCCGCTGATTACCCTGAAAAGTACGTTCTTTCGTGAATTTTTAAGAGAGCCGAATTGCTCATAAATCTATAGAGTATTGATCGCTACTATTAAGGATATGGGCCTGTGCCCGTGCCCTCGCTGTCTCACGCCGAAAAATATGTTTAATTCTCTTGGACTCCCTATGGACATGAAAAACCGCTTGAGAAACCTTCGAGTCTACACTATGGCGAAGGTTATTGAGGCCCGCGATTTCGTTTACCGATACGCAAATACTGTAGATGGTGTCAAGGTCGACCATGCCCTTGGTGGGGGTTCCTGGGTGCCTATTCTCGTAAGAAATTGCTTCGTGATCACTTTATGGTAGCTCACATATCTATACACAGAATCAATTTGCCGCTAAGCTAGGGCCTTTCGGCCTCGACCCATTCTGGATGCTCGTCGTCGACCTAATGCACGAGTGCGAGCTAGGTACCTGGAAGGGGTTATTTACTCACCTCATCAGACTCCTCTATGCCCTTCCTCAGGGTAGTGAGCTTGTCGCGGCCCTCGATAACAGGTATGAGCAATTCAAAAGGAGTGACGTTGCCTGGTAATGAGTCCTGACGGTCAACTCTCAATCTTACTCTAGGTTTCGGCAGGTCCCGACTTTCGGTAACGGGGTTATTCGCAAGTTTTCAAATAATACGTCTGAGATGAAGAGGTTAGCAGCGCGTGATTTTGAAGACATTTTACAGGTTCCTTCTGCTTAATTATTTCATGTGTTTGACTCCCTGATAACTTTTCTCAGTGCGCTATTCCCGTGTTCGAGGGATTGTTTCCCATCGAGCATGATGCGGTTGTGCAGTCCCTTCTTTACCGATTCGCGCAATGGCATGCACTTGCCAAGCTCAGACTCCACTCGGACTCTACGCTCACCTTTTTTGCGGAAACGTTCAAGAAATTGTCACAGAGGTTACGAAACTTTCGAAGCTTTACTTGCGCTTCCTTCAACACTTTGGAATTACCCAAAGAAAGAGCGGCTCGGCAAAAAAAAGCCGCTAAACACTCTGAAACAAATTGTACCCCTCCAGAACCGAGCGGGCCCAGGATCAAAACGTTCAATCTGTCCACCTATAAGTTTCACGCGATGGGTGATTATGTGACATCCATCAGGCTCTTCGGGACCACAGACTCCTTTACTACTCAAATTGTACGTACTGTCGACGTTCATATTTTTGACCTGAAGTTAAGTTTGGTTAGGGAGAACTTGCTCATCGAGCCCTCAAGGCATTTTATCCGCTGACTAGTAAGATAAACACCCCGCGGCAGCTAGCTAAGCATGAGCGTAGGCGTCGTGTATTACGGCGGATGGCAGAAGCTGGCGTGCTCTCTTCTGGAAACCAATTACAGGCCGACACCCCCCCACCAGCGTCATCTGATCAGCATCACTGCATTGCAACTAATCGGAACAATCCCGTAAAGCTTTTCACCTTTCTCCGAGAACACGATGGGGATCCGGCTGTCAAGGTATTGTATTTTATCTGAAACGTACTCTATAATTGGTTCACAGTAGTTGCCAGAATTTTATGCCCAGACTTAAGGACCATATACTCTATCGACTACGGGAGCTCGATGTTAGCTATTGCGACCACGTCTTTACGGACGCAGAACGCAACTCCGTCATTATTCCTGATAACACGATATATTCGGTGCAGACCATGCAAGTCCACTACACGACGTATGACTTACGGCGCGAATATGACACAATCAATCCCAAAACCCACGGAGATATCATGGTGTTATCAGGCGAGATAACACCCAATCACCCTTACTGGTACGCCCGTGTTTTGGGCGTGTTTCATATGGAGGTTTGGCTTAATGTAGGGGGTCAACCCACAAAGCGGCACCTCGAGGTGCTCTGGGTCAGGTGGTTAGCTGTCTTGCAGAACTATAAATCTGGCATGAATCATGCTCGCCTCCCAAAGATCGCATTTGTGGAAGAGTCAGACACAGACGCGTTTGGGTTCCTTGATCCAGGACAGGTAATCCGGGGAGCTCATTTGATTCCTGCTTTTTTCACGGGACGTGGTACGAGCTCACTTCCGTATGGGAAATCACTAGCGCGTCCTGGGGGTGAGCTTGATGACTTTGAAGAGCACTATGTCAACATGTGAGTGTAAACATTCATTTTCGTAGTAAGTCTATGTCTAAATTCGTGCTAGATTCGTCGACAGGGATATGTTCATGCGTTATACCCATTTTGGCGTCGGACATTCGGCAATGCTACGCAAAATCATAAGGGACTGCACCGAGTCGGTGGCACAGAACAATACCATGGAGATTGAAAACAGCAATGACGATGAGGACGAGGACCTTGAGATGGTTGGCAATAACGAGTATTTTGATGAATGTGATGATGAGGAGGACAGTGAGGAGGACAGTGATGAGGACAGTGATGAAGACAGCGATGAAGAGTGCGATGAGTTGAGCGATAGGGATGCCGATGACGAGTTTGATGAAGTCTCTTTCTAACTCTGACTCAATACCCATAGTAACTACATACTTCAATTCCATTATCATAAATTTCTGGAGTCGTGATCAGGTGCTCGAGTCCGGTAACATCCGGATTCCAAAGCACGTTCAACATCTGTGTATCACCGTGACTGATTCCCACTCCGACTCATCCCTTATCGCCCTCTCTGCTCAGAGGTTGATCCCGCAGCTATCCCCACAGATCGTGAAATCGACTTGTATCAGTGGTTTGCACAGGATTTCGTGGCAGATTCACCAGTCCAAGTACCGTCTCTTCCTTTTTTTTATTTTGTTTATTGGCCAGATTAATTTTGACCAAAGTTGTGGCGCAGCATCACTACAAATTTTCTCCTCATCGTAGACTCCTCATGAGTGTGTTGGGAACAAGGCCCTCACACTTGCACAGACTGCTATATGCAATCGCACACCTACCCAAAATGATATCATGTCGTTTTGCAGGATTTTATTCTTCAGTGAGTTCACAGACATTTGCATGAGAGCAATTTGTTCCTATCCTCCTTACCCCCTAGTGCATTCACACAACCTCCTTCATGGGAATAGAGGACACCCACAACCTCCGTCGATCGCTCTTTCTCGCATGGCCGAATGATGATCACACGTTCACTCAATACTGCCTTGTAACACCAATTCATGATCTCGCTGATCTGTCCAGGATCCCACGTGCACAAGTTCTTTCCAAACCATCATGTCTTCATCTATTGTTGTACCCCCCCATGTAACTCCCTCCGCGCTCGACAGCAAGGTAGTGATTTACACCACTATCTCCAAGTTTCGGGGAATGTGGCAGCTGGACTGGTAACCACCGCTCGGGTTCTTGGCACTGATTGTAGGCAGGCACGGAACAAAGTCCGTATCAAGTACCCTTAGCGTATGTGCCGTTGCTGCTACCAAGTCACATCGGAATGCTCACTTTCACAGTGTATGCCGAGAAAGCAGAAGCTGATGCTTCTAAAGAAGCCTTCCTCTTTCACTGCGCCCAGCGTAGAACACGAGCAAAATTATACCACACTCTACTTCTCACGGCTACGAAATCGAGGACTCATCGGTTCTCTGATGGAGTCCGTATGCGCAATGGGGCCAAAGGCCCGGACGACGGCACTGATCTCGACGATGGCACCCAGAATCTCTTTTGTATCGCAAAGCTTACGGATCCTAATCTGATTGTAGAATGTCACAAATGGCGCGATCAGCGAATCCGTGAAAGCAGGTATTACGACTATGGCAGACCACAAGGCGAGACAAAATTGATGCTGGATGCGGCGGGTGTGCCTTTGGCCAGAAACACATCCAAGGTATATCAATTCAGATGAGGTTTATTTAGACAGCGGGAGCGCTGCATAACACACCTAATTCACCACTCCAGGAGTCTCTCGACCCTTTGACGCGCTTCTCGTCCTGGGGGTCGTTCGAAGAAGTCCACGATGGTCCGCCAAAATTGCATGTAATCAAAATCCCCATCAATGGACCGCCACGAGGTGACAGAAGAGAGTGCGAATCGAACCTACAAATTTGGTCATAATCTCTATCATTGACCTCGTCAAACGAACTTACTTGGCACGCAATGTAGGCGATAGAGCGAGGAGTGACTTTTGCGCATCTAAATGATTTCCGCTACGTGTTTCTTGACTGTTTTTGCTTTGACAAAGCCGAGAAGCGCCATGACAAAGTCTTTTACACCATCGCTCATGACCTAGCTGATCGTAACCCGGAGATGAGACCAGCATTGGCAGACGCGGTCAAAGATTCCACTTCACTCAAGAACTCGAAGGGTATTTTCCAACAGTGGGAGAAGCTTCTCATGGAACCGTGGGTCTCAGCACCCTTGTGTCGAGCTTGAAGGATGTGGTGCAAGTTCCTTACTCACAACTCCAGGGTTTTGGAGAGAGCACAGGTATGTGTCGATAAGGACGATCAGGTATCACTGACCTCAGATTAACCACTAAGTTGTTGGCCAAAAAGGCATGCTTGCATTCGGACTGATGGGCAAGGATAATGTGCCTGTTGTCGCCATGCTCGGGAGGGTGAGTGGGGTGGAACATCAGTTCACCAGAGAGTTTGTTGAAAGAGAAACGATAACAGTTCCATCTGAACAAGCGCCACAACCCGACAGTCGTGACGTATGGTATCAGAATCATGAAGAGATTAGGCGTCAAAGATGTCATCAGCGAGCAAACTTTTGACTTGCAGGACACCACGTCTGATCTAATACAGTAACAAACGCTGCCGGGTCATTGACACCAGAGATACCCGTTGGAATTAGTATGATCTTTCATCCATACCAAAGTCCAAGGCTGAACGAGATCGCAGTTGTCGTCATTCGCGACCACCTCGCCCTTCCCAACCTCACTGGGATGAACCCAGCACAGGTTTTAACAGCCGTTTGATTGCTGACGGGAACTCACTTGCTGCGGATAACTCAGCCTGCGCCAAGCTTCTTCTGGGTCCGTACACCACCCAGAAGACGTCACGCAAACCTGGTGGTCTCCTGGGTGTCGTTGACAAGGCTGTAACGTCCTTCAAATCGGGGCGTGCGGGTGATTGGCGGGATGATGAGCTACTGCGGGATTTAGGTGCCAAGTTTGGCGTGCATGCGTCTTTCGTTGCAGCACAGACTACAGACGGGAGGAGATCTTTCGGGATCAACCACTATAGTGGCCCTTGTTCATACGACATCAGCAACTTTGTGGAAAAGGACACCGACCTGCTTGACCCTACTTTCGTCACTCTCCTTTGCAGCTCGACTGATATATTTGTCGCGAAGCTCGTGTCGGGCCCCAGCTTGTCTACGGAAAAGCACCAGAGCGATGAGAAAACCATCGTTCAAGCTCAAGTCTCTTCTCGCCCCCTTCGCATGATTATTCCCCTAGGAGAAAGTGCGGATGAAAACCCTCGCCTAAACCCGTCCAAAATCTATCCCGTCACTACGCAGCTCAATCAGACGCTTTGGAATGTCTTGTTTAACATCGAGAATGTGCCAACGTGGACTATCACATGCATTCGCCCCAATGATAATGGGTTCTCCAACTCCCTTGACAGGCCTCGCGTCAAAGGGCAAAGTAAGGCTCTGCTACTCCCAGCTGTTGTGTCGAGGAAACAGGTCGAGTTTGTTGCAGACTTTGATCAGGCAGAGTTTTGTGACAGATATCGTCCTACCATGCGCGGATCGGATGCTGAGCGCATTCGTCGGTGTGCCCAGTCTAATGGCTGGAGAGAGGGCATAAACTTTGCGATTGGGAACCAGAGGATTTGGTTATCGTACCTGGCATGGAAGATGGTTGAAGATGTTGTGCGTTCTGAGGAGAAAGAGCAGACGAAGCTTGCTCGTGAGGATTCACTCGTTCGGACTTCTCATGTCCCCAGAATATGCCCGACTCATCCCTCTGGGATATGCGTACTCCCCTTGTTTGCGACACCTTGCCTTCCTTGCCCTAATTGCTCCGTCGATGGTGGTCCTTGTTACTTGCTGGTCAGCGAGTTGAGCTTCCTTCCATGGCGCCAAGTGTGGGACTTGCCTTGATCGTCACTGAAGCGCCGGACGAGCGCGGCGGGACCTTCTCCACATCACTTTCGGTAAACTTCAGAACAAAGTCTTCCCACAATCACTGAGCTCCCTTCCAACTCTCGGATACTCGTCATCTCTCGCCCGCTTCCTGACATCGAGAAGGAGTTCGAAGGCGTTGATCATATTCTACAGTTATCTACGGATGATATTCCACCACAAGTCGTGGAACGTGACATCTCCGCCTTCGTGTCCGAGGAGCTGAAAGGGCTATCAGGATTTCGGGACGCAAGAACGCGACCTTGCATTTGCGTCACTACGAGTAATGGAAGATGGCCTTCGCTTAAACAGGTTTGGTCAGTCTCGTTCTCACTGGATGGTACTCGCATCGCGTCTGGTTAAATCAGTATCATTCTCACCAGATGCTCCCATCGCATTTGACAAGAGCTCTTCAGCGTCGTGAAGTGAGCCTACGTCTTCGTATTCTGACCACCTAATTTATCACGTTTACTAGGATACGCAAGTTGAAAACATTCCCAAAATCATGGAGGCTGCCTGTCTATTGTACAAGTTGTCTGCGAGGCGATACGTCATCCGTCGTAAGTTCGTACACATCCAAACCGCAAAACGCTAACGTGGCCCTCTAAGTCCCAACAGATGTTCCATCTCCCTCATTTCCCACTCAAACAACCTACGCTCCCTCGCCATCCACAATATCATCATCGCGCGCATTTCCTCGTCCCAGTGTGGTGGCCGTGGGCACGGCGCGACTTGCTGCTCCGGATGATATAGTTGTTGGCGCACGCGCGATCGCGCGATCACCCATGTTACATGAAGGATGTCCTATAAAATCAGTAAATTATTATTTGAATGCATCACTTCACTCACCATTTGCTGATCTGGGATGGTAAACGAAATGTTTCGAGGATTCGGTAAGCGATTCAGGTGCTGACGGTGTGATTGTTGATGCGCTCGCCGTGACGAGGTTAATGTGCGTACCTGATTGTTTTGATCCTGTGATATAGCACCAGTCTCAGGTCAGTGCGAAACAATCTGATCAATTGATGACGGACCTGGACACCGTTATTTTCTCTTTCTCTTTCGTTTCCGTTTCTATTCGCTACATCTCTGAGTCCGTTTAGGTAATCCTGCATGCTGAAGGTTGGTAGATCTCGAAGTAAGAAGATTTGTCGGATATCGAGCTTGTATCGAGTTGAGTGCACTTGGCGTTCAAAGATGTCATCCCAATTTGGGTGATCACACTTGATATCATGTGTGACATGTCACATCAGTCATGGCGCCAACTCCGAGTACTACATCCCCTGCCTTTCCTCTCGAACGTCGACATCGACATCGGCATTACCTCATTGACGCACGACTTCAATGCATCGATACGATTCATACGCCATTTCACCAACCGTCCAGCCCCGCAGCAGTCTGCTCAGGCGAGTTCGTCCCATATGATGAAGACTACAAAACGGGGCAGGTCTTTTCTCAAGGAGTCAAGGTGAGCTTGCAAAGCCTTTTTTCAATCACGATACCTAATTTTCCTCTGCCCAGGATACCCTTGACCTTTTCGCAACCCTCATCGTATCTCTTAATTTCACCACGCACAAGCAATATCGCGGTACTTATGTCCTCACCCCAAGGGTCTCCATATCCTCGAACGTTTCATATCTGCTATATGCTCCAATATACAACGGCTTGTATGCCGCACTCGCTTTCAGTACGTCCTCTTACTCTTTTCAATCCACCCAGCTCACCCTTCTTAGTTTTCATCTGCAACGGCCTCAACGCCGTTCTCTCAGAATTCCGCCTCGACGACAACTACACTCATTTCGCCCTTTGTGCTGTCATGCCTCTGCCATTTTGTGTCTCCTTGGTATTTATCCATCTTACCTCATGCGTTCCCTGGCTCACCCTTGCCAGTTCTCGTTCTAAGCACAGGGGATACGCTTTCTGACAATTTCTGGCGGCCGCCTCGCCTGGTCCTCCAAACACCGGAGAGGCCGTTCACCGTCTCTGCAAGGATGCCAGCATTGAGTCTATCTACGACGTCGTGGAGATTGAAGATGACAAGCGCAACCAACTTTTGCAAATGGATGGTTGTCAAATGTGAGTCTTATTGTACGCGTTCATCTCAACCATTTCTGACAATGTCTAGGCACGATGTAGCGACATTTGTCAACTCATACCCGAGGCTTGACGACTACGCACTCGATCATCTCCCTCCACCTCGAACAACAACGCCGATGCCACGTCCTTCGTCAACATATTCATCGGCTCAGCTCGTCAACATCCATTTCCACCTCCGTTGCTGCTGCTGCATCCTCCTCTTCCAACCCACCATCTACACGTCGTCGTCTTGCAAAGTTGGCCTGGTGTTGGCTGTCCACTTCCCACTTCGACATATCTATTCCAGCAATGTTTGCTGGAACGGCCCGAAGCTGAGACCAAAGCCGTGGAAAGTCGTGCGTTATTTCGTCCCTCGATCTGCCCTTTGCTAAAATGTTCTTCTAGTTGTTGTTCCCACTTCCCACACTTCGCGATTGGCACCTCCATCGTTACAGCACGATTCCTACTTGGCCGCTCTTCAGAGGTTGAATCAGACGCTGATGCTGAGGACGAGCGGCCCAAATCCGTCGTCAACACGGTGCGTGGACGCGTTAACCTTGATGAATATAAGATCACGCCACGCTCGGTGGGCTGCGTGCCTTGTATCCCAAGGCACATTCCGAATGGTTTGATGGTGTTCCGTCGTCGATCTTCTTAGCGGGTATCGCGGTGAGTGTAGCATTATGGTTCTGCCTTCTTTCTTAAGCTGGTTATAGTGCTGTTGTCTCAGCGCAGATTCGCTGCATGGAAGTGGCTTAGCGGTGGTGGGTTTCTTGCGGCTGTACTTGCGGAGGCAGTTTGGGAGGAGGGGTGG
The DNA here is from genome assembly GCA_016628085.1 of Suillus occidentalis. Taxonomy (NCBI): domain Eukaryota; kingdom Fungi; phylum Basidiomycota; class Agaricomycetes; order Boletales; family Suillaceae; genus Suillus; species Suillus occidentalis. Next base: position 78,295 of record JABBWB010000149.1, read on the forward strand.
TGCGCTGGATTGTCCTCCTGCGGCTTTTTTCGCTTCTGTGTCTGCTAGTACGTTTCCTTCTATGTTGATATGTCCCAGCGTCCTCCTAATTGTCAAGTTGCTCTCGTTGCGTTTGATTAGCGCTTGTTCTAGGGTTCTTTGAAATATATCCATGAGCTACGGTAGTGGCCGGGTAAGCCACTTTAGTTGCAGACGTTGTCTTATTGATGATTCGTATATTCTAGGTCGGTTCGTATGGTCGGTTAAACGCCCAGACAGGCAGGTTCGATGTCGAAGGAAACGTGCACGATCCCGAGTTTCAGAAGCTGCTCGACGCTACCGATGGGAAGTTGAAGCTCTCCGATCATCCGCCAGTGTTCGACGAAGAGGGGAAAGACTTTGCTGCTGGATCTATGGGCGTCAGGATTTCAGTCCTGGATTAGACGTGTGAGCTTTTGATATACTCAAGCCTTGAGAACCTCTCTGATTTCTGCTACAATAGTGCTGAGGGCCTTGATCAAGCGAAGTATAAAGGAGACTGGCAGTTTCTGGACGCCAAACAAGGCGCGATGCTCGTGATGTACAAGCCCATTCAAGAGCATTTCATTAAAGGAAAAGTATTTGAAGCGCTCTACAAGGTTCTAGAGCTCAAAGACACGTACATTGTCCCATCGGTGTACAAATGTCGTACTTATGCTCTCTATCTGTCTGAGAGGGGTGCGTCTATTCCTATCGTTTGATGTACACCTCAAATCTATACCCGCAGAGAAAGAGGTCGACACTTACGTTGGTCCCATGAAGATGCAGCGGAAGTGGTAGCGTTGGGAGAAGGACATAGATGCTGTCAATAGTAGGCTACTCCTCTTGCTCGGGTCACTCATCTCATCTGCTCCCAGAGCACTATTGAGGTTTCGGAAGATCGCGACCTCGTTGTTGCATCCCGAGCTTTGTTCTGTATCTTTTCGAGCATCAGTGCGTTTATGGCCGACTTAAAGCACATTTTCTGATTATTGATTGCGCATCAAAGATTATCCTATGTAGCGATGTGCACGGCCCGGCTTGAAACCCTGGGCCAGCCCAAGCCTAAGTGACCCCCTGGGCTTTGGTACCCCTCACAAGTGAAGTTTTACATTGGCCTCGTATTTTTGTAATCTAATTACACCTCATTGCTGGTCAGCACATCTCTCACCGTAGCGCGGTGGATTGACGAGTATGGCCCTCTGGTTACTATTTGTTCGGGATTCCAGGCCATCGTGATTATCGGTCGATACAAAGTTAGTCTCTTCATATTAAAATTTTCATCTCTAGACTTAGCATTCTATGGCAGGCCGCAGTGGATATAATGGAAAAGCAGGGTCAACTGGCAGCTGCTTGACCTCGCCTTGCTGCAGCGACGAGCATGAAAGTTGCATATGGAAAGACCTCACCGACGTCAGCAACTGACCCCGAAATCAGAGAGGTTCGCGAGCTCTCCAGGAGATTTCGTCCAATCATGCACCGTGGCCATTACTTGATGGATTTCATACCTTGGCTCAAATACCTTCCTGGGTATGCACCAGAATGAAAGGATGAGTTCGAAAGGACCAAACGACTATTCACAGGCCAGCTAAAGCGCGTGAAAGTGCAAATGGTACGTATTGGCATTGCCTTGCTGATCTTCATGTGGTCCGGCGCAGACTCAACAGATATCGATGGTGACAATGGAGAACCTCCATGACCGACGTGGCTATTGAGCGAGCGGCCGAGGTCAGTGATTTTGCCTCTTTTCTTCGTGCTACGTACCAATGCTGCCATACAGATCTTATGCTGTATTTTCCAATGTTCTCCCATTATTTTATTGCCAACTCGACATTTTCGAGGTCAATGGCCAATCTGCATAGTGGTTGCCCGCGTGAGGGACGGTGAAGGTGACTTGCTGATGTACCTAAATGTTAAGTTGAGTTAGTATTCTGATGTGACTCGCACTGTCACTATGGCGGCGGAGCGTAAAAGCTATAATCTTCCCTATCATGATGTTTCAGCCAGCAGTACTGTCAAGCCCTAGCTAGTTGACTGGTGCAAACAGATTATATAAAAGAGTTGTTCATGGCATCATATTTTTCAACCTAAAGAATGGTATTCCCGCTACCTTCAGGTAGCTGGGTCTTTAGTGACCATTTTTTGGGGCAAATTGTAGAGGATTTTGAAATTGCAAATTATGATCTATTGACCACATTATGATTGGATGGCAGTGGTGTTGATTAACAATGATATTTCCCTAGTTGAGAGATGTGGATAATACTAGGACTTCCCAACCAGGTTGAACTGTTCTACACCGAGTTGAAGAAAATTTCAAGGTATTTCAAGATTAAACTGATAAACATTGATCAACACATGACACTTACGGAGAAGGTGACTTGCCACTGTGACAAAAATAAAGAACAGGTAGTGGGCCCTTGAGGCAAAAAGAAATCTGAATTAGGCTGGGTTGGGAGCTAGTATATTGTGTGACTTTCTTCCCTGGCACCTCTCATGATGCTGAGCCTGTATCCTATCATATGAAACATCACAACAACAACAACAACAACAACAACAACAACAACAACAACAACAACAACAATAACCATCATTCTCATCATCCTTACCACCAGCTGCCCTGTTTTCAAGAGATTCATACTTTTGATAGCCATGATCATAACAATCAATTGTAATGTCATGACAGCAAGGTATGCCCCTCTGATTTCAAATTTTCAATATTGCACAACTCTCATTATATGCATCAAATTAATAGACCAATGACTTGGATGTATTCTTAAGGTGTATGGATGGGCTCAGTCTTGCATTGGGCTACAAACTTGTTCATTACAAGCAAGCTGTCCATGAGTGCAATTGGCAATGTACACACTTTAACAATCTAGTCTGCTCTAGGCTTCTAAGATCATATACTGATAAACACTTAGGTGTTACCCTTATCTCTGGCCTATCCTTTCATTTATTCTAGTCAACTCCTTTGCTCACTATACGAGGGGTTTTATTCATTAGCAGTTCTCTTCACGACATACTGGGAGCTTGAAGAAACAAATAGGCTGCAAACCCTCCTTGCATCTCTTTATGCAGAAACAGACTTAGACTTCCATAGAGCAGATTGAGAAGCACAAATGCTATTAACAGCACTTGTTATGAAGCACTCACTTTCTCCTCTTCGAAAGACTGACTCTCAACTTGATCTTTTGCAAGATCATCTCAAGCAGAGGCAGTCAACCTAGAGCTTGGGTACTACTTGATAACTTTAGTGAACTTCCTCCACCTTGTTATTCCAGCTAACTTCTTTGCTCACTATGATATAAGGGGTCTTATTCATTAGCAGTTCTCTTCACGGCATACTGGGAGCTTGAAGAAACAAATAGGCTGCAAACCCTTCTTGCATCTCTTTATGCAGAAACAGACTTGGACTTCTGTAGAGCAGATCGAGAAGCACAAATGCTATTGACAGCATTTGTTATGAAGCATTCACTTTCTCCTCTTCGGAAGACTGACTCTCAACTTGATCTTTTGCAAGATCATCTCAAGCAGAGGCAGTCAACCTAGAGCTTGGGTACTACTTGGTAACTTTAGTGAACTTCCTCCATCTTGTTATTCCAGCTAACTTCTTTGCTCACTATGATATAAGGGGTCTTATTCATTAGCAGTTCTCTTCACGACATACTGGGAGCTTGAAGAAACAAATAGGCTGCAAACCCTTCTTGCATCTCTTTATGCAGAAACAGACTTGGACTTCTGTAGAGCAGATCGAGAAGCACAAATGCTATTGACAGCATTTGTTATGAAGCATTCACTTTCTCCTCTTCGGAAGACTGACTCTCAACTTGATCTTTTGCAAGATCATCTCAAGCAGAGGCAGTCAACCTAGAGCTTGGGTACTACTTGGTAACTTTAGTGAACTTCCTCCATCTTGTTATTCCAGCTAACTTCTTTGCTCACTATGATATAAGGGGTCTTATTCATTAGCAGTTCTCTTCACGACATACTGGGAGCTTGAAGAAACAAATAGGCTGCAAACCCTTCTTGCATCTCTTTATGCAGAAACAGACTTGGACTTCTGTAGAGCAGATCGAGAAGCACAAATGCTATTGACAGCATTTGTTATAAAGCATTCACTTTCTCCTCTTCGGAAGACTGACTCTCAACTTGATCTTTTGCAAGATTATCTCAAGCAGAGACAGTCAACCCAGAGCTTAGATAATAAACATTAGGACACTTTTTTGAGCCACTGTATGCACTGCATGAATGATTGAAATCATAATCAGGGGTCACAGGGAAGTTATCCTCAGAATCTGTCTCTGAGACTGAGCTCGTCACTGTTACTGGTGTATAAATACAACTAGTACACCATGTTATGGATATACCTTTTGATGACATGGGAGAACTTGGAGCAGGACTTGCACCATAATTGACATTGCTGGGATTAAAAGGGAGATGCTGAGGTGGTGTAGTAGATAGTGGTGTGATGCACAAACTTGTATCCATGTTACAGTGGTATCCCAATCATGTCTCAGATATTTGTCGACAGGCTGGAGGCTGCTTCAAGGTAGCATGGAGGCCTTGTGTGAGATAGCATGCAACATGAGGTCCATGACTCACATGCAAATCCCACAAAGGATTTTTAGGACTCCAAGGATTTTTTCGTCACTAACAACTCACAAGGCTTAAAGGATTGGTAATGATTCAAATCAAAGGCTCAACAGGTGGCTGATATGTGGTATGGGCAGGTGAAAGGCATGAAAATGTATAATTTTATCATCCTATTAGATGTTAACTACTGTTGCTCAATGGACTATAATGTTTGAGGGGTGTATGAACAGGGGACTTGTGTGGTCAACATACAACGATTACCTAAACCGGCATCACCGGCATGTGTGTAATTTCGAACTCCTCCTGCCATATTTCTCCGAGATCGACTGTCAGTCAGACTCCGCCAAGCACTCAGCATCTCAAAGGTGTAGTCCAGATTGGTTACGGGTCTAGAGAACAACTCCGTCACTTACTTCGCCACACCACCTGTCAACCTCAAAGTTCATGCACTCCATGCGTCCCTCACGCAGATACTACGTCTCACGCGAGCAACGGTTCAAGTTTCAGGTGACCAGGAGGTTAGCCGCCATACTATCCAGAGGGCAGCAGAGGAAGTTGGATTCAAGGGCGTGCCTCTCAGCGAGCCTCACTGACGTTCAGGCAAATGGTATGTCTGCAGTGCGTAATGTCTTATCATTAATCATGATTTCACCAGCGCAGGATAGCTCCATCAGAGAACCGATGAGTCCTCGATTTCGTAGCCGTGAGAAGTAGAGTGGTACAATTTTGCGGGTCATTGGGCCAGATCTCTCCGGTGAGTCATAGCCGCCTTCCTCGTCCGACTCCTGTATTCACAGCTTCCACAATGCAGATCTGTGCATTCCAAAGGCAGAACGCTGTCTCAGGTCAATCTGCACGGCTCTGACGGGTAACTTTTGGCTCACCTTTGCAACTCTCCTGCTCAACCCCTCAAGATTGTACAGACTGGACGTACAGTTTACAGAAAATGGTGAGTCGATTAGATGTTATATTTTCGTCCTGATGCTAGAACTACTGTGGCTGTTAACAGGTATCTGGTGTTCATCGACACTATCATCCAGTCGAATGAAGCTGGCTTCGTCGGCACGCGTGGTTCTACGATGTCCATGATGGAGCGACTCGGCTCATCCGATGGGGGACACCGGGAGTTGATGACCACTGAGGTGATCGGAGTGCTGGAATAGAAACGGCAAAAATCGCTGGGTTACAGTAGGCGTCATTCTTGTATTTCTATTGATGATCCTCATAATTGCTCGCCTGAACACAGGGATCGATTTTATCTGATTTCAGGGTTATAGTGGGCTGCCAGTCATCTCCTTTATTTCTTGAACACCGAAGGATCCATGGCAAGACGGTCTTGGTGAGCTGAGTCTCCGCCGAGCCATGGAAGCATGCACTGCACTTCGAGTGTTTAGGGCCGATTTCCGTAGCGTGAATAGGCTAAATGATGGCCGAGTGCGTGTTGCGGGAGGTATGTAGCTACATTTCAGGAAGGTGTAGCTGTCCTGATGGATGTTATTCTCATAGATGGCTCAGTATGTCTATCTCTACGACGCTCGAACACCTGCTGACGCGTGCTCAATATCCACAGTCCAGTCGGTCATTCAAGGGGCCTAGATCAAGGCTCAATTAAATTGGTCGAACGCCCAGATGCAAGCAGAGAAAGACGTTGCTTGGTGGGTGGATGTAGTTGGAGTCGATCCTGTTAGAGCTGGCGATGTGACTTTGTTCAGGGTGTTGGAGTGGGGCAGGACAGAGATTTTCAATTAACATCATACCAGATTGCTCAACTTGTGTAGGTGGTATCGCGTCGTGTCTTGATCAGTTCTGCATCAGACAGTTGTGAGGGGAACATGAGCTCGATGGCGTCTCGGAGTCGTTCAGTTGCTACAGAGACTTTGCAGTGACCGGCTTCAGAGTAGTGCACGTGGCAGACCTTTGAGTGAGGGTAGAGACGGTGGCAGCGAACGGTCAGTCATCCTAGTGGTTGATAGTAGTTGACCAGTGCGAAAGACATTCTATCACAAAGTCATTCATGACATTATATTTATCAACCTAAAGAATGGTACCAGAACACTTAACGAGGGAGACGCACTTGACCCTAAAATACATTTTAGTCTGCGATGGTAGTATGTCGCAACATTGTCACAAATTGCCATGGTCATCGAAATTTGATGACCAACGCTAACGTCGCTTTCCATGAGAAGGCTTTACATAGCCATGTGAAGCAAAAACAATAGTTGGAAAATGGGAATGCACAACATAGTTACAATAAACACAGTACCACTCCTCACCGACTACAATGGAGGACATGCACAATATTGTCATGGGTCGTTCATGGCGAGCTGGATTTGCGGGCATTCATGGATATGTATGTGCAACTCAAATTGCTTACAGTATAAAAGATGATATCTGACGAGAGCAAAATTGTACCACACTCTACTTCTCACGGCTACGAAATCGAGGACTCATCGGTTCTCTGATGTGCTCCTGCTAAATAACATCATCTATACTGCGAGAAAATTTGGTTGGAAAGACATAGCCATCAATGCCTGTAAATCCAGATTTATATGAACAGTTCACAACAATGTTACCTCATTCCTCCAGTACAGCAGATGAGGCGTGGAAGCGAACTTGTGCCAATTATTTTGTGCGTTGTCGCTTTGCCCCTGTTTTCCCTCGAACTGCGATGTTATGTAAGACATTTCCGTGGCAAGTAACTTTAGCACTGTTCAAAAAATATAGATTCATCTGTCAGTTCATGGCACACTCACAAGACATCGCCATTGCAAGCGGGAAGGTATGCAATTGCACTCTCGTTGATGCTTGTGAGTATCCTCGATTGTAATGAATCAAGTGTCAAATTACAGCATCATCTAAGACATTCCGAAGCACGGTGGCTTTGGCACAGGTCAATGGGCCTACATTCCCATGCCACTGCCCAATGAAATTGTCGGATACAGCCACAAGCACCAGCGTGGGCTAACAGCGCATTCCTATCAACTGCTTGGAAATCTCTTATTTCGCATGCTTTATGTTCCAAATTCCAGGACCTTCTAGTAAGATGTGCCTTTGGCAATTTTAATGCACATTGAGTAGTGTCTAACTTCGTTTCAAAATTGTTACGTTCCACTGTCATTGCAGGAAAGGAACAAGGGTACACTTCTCTGAATTTTGTTGATTGCTTTCAATAATTCGTATTTATCTGAGCTTTTCAAGGTCTTTTACTGGTGACCAAAAAACCTATCAAGGGTATACTACACAGGGGAAGCGGAGCCTCAAATAGTGACAAAATATTGGATGACTCCTGCTGTGTCCTGTCACAGGCATGAACTCGGATGACTGGCATGATCCGTCTGACATTCCAACAGCCATTTGGTTCACGACGATCTCAAAATGGTGAAGCAATGTGATCAAATGTGCTCAGGCTCTTTCTACTATGAATCTGAGCAATCACCAACTCAAAAAGGGCCTCGTGTGCACTTGCTTCTTCTAACTGGGCGCAGCTGTGGGCTACTAGTACTAGTAAGCTTGATGTCCAGCGCTTGCTTGTGTTTGCTGAAAAGAGGTAGATGGCTTATAGGCTGTGCAACAGGAGTACTATAGTGAAAGCAAAATTCAAACACTGATATATGTGGGTGACAAGATATGAATCAGAAAGACAATATGTTGCCGTCATACTCATCTACTTCCTCATCAACCATGTCCTCATCAACTTCCATCTCCTCATCATTGTCATCGTCACACTCCTCCTCTTCATCTTTGTCGCTAATATCATCTCCTTCGTCTCCACTTACACTAGAATGAGGTTGACTATTACTCTCCCATTCGTTGTCGTCATCCTCGCTTTCTTCGGATCCTGGATTATCCATGAGTTCTGCGTCAGCACAATCCTTTGTCAGTTGATGCAGAGCAGTAGGGTGCCCAATCCCAAAGTGCGTATAACGCATGAACATATTGCGGTCGACGAAACTGGGTGATTACTAACAGTTAGAATGACAACAGAATACAAGTTGCACTTACATTCTGACATAAAAAGCTTCCCAGTCGTCCAATTCGCCACATTGTCGTGCAAATGAACTTCCATGGCAAAGAGAGGTGGTCCCACGATGAGAAGCAAATGCGGGAATTAGATGCGCGCTTCTGATGACCTGGCCAGGATCAAGAAAGCCTGAACGCATCGCGATCAGAATCTTCGACGAATGCAACCTTTGGAAGTCGAGCGTAGCTCATCCCTGATTGGTGGTCAATCAATGGTGCCATCCATCTGACATAGAGAACTTCTATTTGGTGCGTTTTTGTTGGGCCCTCTTTATTGATCAATACGTCCATGTGATATATACCCAGGACATGGGCATACCAATATGGATGCCGGGGACTCGTTTCCCCAGATGAGACCATGATGTCAGGGTGCAGTCCGAGGATTGATGCTGTCATACTCTTGCCGAAGGTCATATGTAGTGTAGTAAACCTGTCAAATGAAGTGTCATACACCAACTAAAACTGATACACATAGCATACCTGCATTGTGTTGACAGAAAAGAGCCTGTTATTCAATATTATAACCAAATTGCACTAGCATCTGTGAAAGTATGATCACAATAGCTGACATCTAAGTTCCTGAAGACGATATAACAAGTGGTCCTTGAGTTTAGGTATGAACCCCTGCATGATATTGTTAATAAGGTAAACATCAGGAGTGGCACCACCTACTGCTACAGCTGGATTGTTATCATGTTCTCGAAGAAAACTGAACAAATCTAATGGATTATTGCGGCAAAGTGTCGGTATGTGATGATGCTTCAACACTGAAGGCGAGTCAGCCGGCAGCTGTTCTGAATTGTCCAAGCCTTGTCCTGCCACTCATCGAAGGACTTGATGACGACGTTCATGCTTAGCAAGTTGAGCTGGCAGTGTTGGCTTTGCTTGATCAGCGGATAGAAGGCTTTGAGGGCTCTATGAGCCAACTCTCCCTGGACAGGAATCAATAAGATGTACAGAAAAAAACAGAGATTAACATACAATTTGCGATGTATAAGAGTCTGTAGTGCCAAAGAGTCGGATTGAATGTAGGTAATCCCCCATAGTGTGAAATTTGTAAGTGTTCATGTTAAATTTCTTACCCTTTCGGCAACCACTCTCTGGATTCACTGTTGTCAGGCACTCGAGCAGTTCACGGGCAGCCTTGCGCTCACAAGCAGCTTTTTCTTTTGGTAATTCTAATGTGACGAAGGCGGCACACTGAAATCTCGGAATTTCCAGTAGTTGACAGGACAGCTTCTTGAATGTCTCATTGAAGACTGTTAAGGTGGTCTCAGAGTGTAGCCTGAGTTTGGCGAGGGCGTGCCATTGGGCAAACCTGTACAGAAGCGTTTGTATCGGCGCGTCGTGGTCTTCGGGAAAAAGTCCTTCGAAGACCGGCATGGCACACTAGGGGAGATTAAGATAGCGCGCGTTGATAACCGAACCAATAAAACATACCTGCAAAATGTCCTCAAAGTCTCGTGCCGCGAGCCTTTTCATTTCGGAGGTGTTGTTCGCGAATTTGCGAATAACCCCAAGACCATATGAAGGGACAAGACGAAATCTGAATTGAATGCTATCAGTTTGAGTGATGAGAACAACTGTAAGACTGACCTTTGATCAAGAGTTGAGACCAGGCGGTCACCGCCAGGAAGGGCATAAAGCAAATGGATGAGGTGTGTAAAGAGAGCCTTCCATGTTCCTAGTTTGCATTCAGTGCATGAAGTCTACAACGAGCATGCAAAATGCATCAAATCCTAAGGGCCCTAAATTCTCTACAAATGAGTTCTGGTTGAAAATACTTAATACTCCTGAGGGGATTAATTCAGAAGATACTCACCATGGTCGGCACCCAGGATCCTTCACCAAGAGTTGCCTGTACCTTTGAGCCGTTGACAGTGTTTCCCCTGTTATAGATGAAGCTGCAGGCCATAGTTACACTCTCTAGACAGTAAGTTCTGACGTTAGTGAGGCGATCTCGCAGGTCTCTCAACAGGCCCAGGAGGTCGAATGAGGCTTTCGTCTGAAGACACCATGGACATGGGCAAGACCCCATGTCCTTGATTGTAGCTATTAAAATCCTGAAACAAACGTTAGTATGTCAATGAAACAAGAAGAAGAAAACAACTTTTCTGGATAATCGGCCGAGTAAGTGAAAATACGTGGAAATACCCTTCTATACACACCATCTGGGCACTGGAGCACAACTCCATGGCGGTAAGTATGAATGAATTCTGCATCTAAAAGATGCTTCCAACATGCATGTGTAGGAAAGGCTATGCCTTTACCGACGGAAACTCGCATCAAACCTCGCATTTCGACTTCGGCCCTTTTTAACTTCGATGAACCTTTATCCTTATCACCATCACTATAGATTACCACTTATTCCTTGTACCTACGCATTACGACGCCACCCCTTTCACATCTTGAGCTCCCTTTCTTCTCATTAACATTCGATTCCTAACGCAATGACACATCTCGATTCATATATATACTTGCATGTAAACGTTCTCTTCGACACTGAATAAGATCCCTCTGAAGTATTCGTCTATCTGCAGCAGCCGCTGACCAGCAAGAACATCGCAAATCTCCATTATCATTCGTCTTACCCCTACTCTTGATTTCCATACTCAACATCATCACTAAAAGAACAGTCTTGATTCCCCGCAAGAACTCAATACCAGCCTACATATTTTGGAGCCCACCACGAGGGGAATCAAACTGACATCCCACAAACCCCCTCGTTTATTCAAAATTTCGAAATACAGTCATCCCAACGCTCAACTAGCACTCGAGAACGCTACCAGAGCAGCTAATCTAGCAACAAGACGTTCTTGCCTCCCTACAACGCAGAAAAAGCACATCACCCGCTCGGCAGCCAAAGAAATCACACCCACAGAATCTCCTCAGTCAGTGTCCCACTCACCAATCCGCCGACACCTCAGCATCGAAGAATCACGTTCCTACGAGTCCTTGCATCTCGAATCCCCTTTAACGCCCATCTGTACCGCGTCGAGCCTTGCTCCGCAGACTAAAGCCATCAACACCATCCCCGCCATCGAACTCTCAAATCAAGCATTTACACTTAGACCAGCCGTTTTCCCTGATCCTCCATCAGTTTCGCCCCCAGTACTACTCACAACCGCCATTCCATCACATCCAACCATGTCCACCATTTCCAAGGGCATCAACGCCATGCCAGGCCCTACCTCCAACAAAGCCCCTATGTTCAGCGGCGAGACATCAGAGCTACTAGAGTTCTTCGAGCACTTTGAGGATCTTGCTGACGCATGCTCGCTCACAGACACAGACAAATGCAAACTGTTAGTCCGATACGTAGACACATCAACGAAGCGTTTCTGGGTTACGCTCAAAGGATACGACAAAAAGGACTTCAACGAATTCAAGACGAGTATCCTAGCGCAGTACCCTGGAGCTGAGAAGGGCATCCGCTACACCATCCGGGACCTCGAGCGCATTGTCATTAACAACGTAGACTCCGACATCTCCACCGAAACAGAACTCTTGCAGTACTACCGCCAGTTCCGCCCAGTAGCAGTTTGGCTGGTCACCAACAACAAGATCACAGCACGCGAGCGGGATCGCTACTTCTGGCAGGGACTACCTCTACCCGCCCTGCAAAGCCATTGATCGGCGACTGGAACTCAAAACTGTCGACTACAATCGCAACGAGCCAACAGATTTCGAGGAAGTACTTAATGCAGGATGTTTCGTGTTCTCTGATGAAGCCTTTGATGCTGATTTTAATGACCCAATCGCCACACGTCTTAGAACCATCAGAGAAGGACGCTCACCATCTAACCCGGGAACCGCCAGTTCAAAAACCAAAGCTACTCATTGGGACTCGGATGATGAAGACGAACCACGAAACACCCGACGAGAAGTCCAGACAAAGACGGTCCGCTTCACACCTTCAACCACCGCTCCTCAAAGATCCACTATGGATGAAGTAGAAGAGTTAGCCCGCAAGATGCATGGACTGGACATCGAAGATGTCGTGTACTCTGGCTGCTATACCCGTTTAGTTTGCCTTGCACCAGCAGCGGCGCAGGCATGGACTCCTCCACGGGCACGCCAACAAGGTCAAGGACCCTCTGGCCACCGTCCATATGCACCCCAAGGGGATTTCACATGTTTCTTCTGCGGATCACCGCACTTAATCCGCAACTGTCCTATCGCCTCTGAGTATCTTCGTTCCGGCAGAGTCATTCGAGAAAATAACTATTTCTTATTTCCTGATCGTTCCCCTATCCGACGTAACAACAACGGCACTATACAACAAGCAGTCGACGAGCGACTCTCCTCAAACCTCAAAAGCCCCGCTACCCCTGCAACCGGCGCCAATCTCACACCGCAAGCAGACAACGCGAGATATAGCACTAACACTCCCTCAGCCACGTCTTCAGCGTTCATATCCGAGACGTACTTTCTCCAGTGCGAGCCAGTTGTAGAGAACCACGTGGTAGTAGTGACTGTAGAGGAAGATAGTGACGAAGAACACGCCAAGGACGTACTAGCGATAACTCGTTCAAAAGCGAAGGCTGCCTCACTCCCTCCCTCTGATGACAAAAAGGAGTCGGCCACACCGAGTAGAGCCCTGATCACAACCGACACCACTCGTTCCTCGCAGCCTTCCAGAGCATCCAACGTTCCACCAACTCAGAAGACTCCAGCATACACTTACGAGTCTAAGGCCGCATCTCCCGAGTCCACGCAGCGTGTCTATCACAATATCTTGAACATGGTTGTACCTAACCTCACCGTGTCAGACTTACTCGCTATTAGCCCAGATCTTCGTCGAGAAGCCGTGGACCACTGTCGTACGCAAAGAGTCCCCGCACCACCTTCAACTATATCAGCAAGTGTTGCAGCCACCACTCACAATGCACCTCTCCAAGTTGAACACGCGACTCCCTTAAGAGAACTCCGAGTGACAATCAATGGTGTCCACTCCGAGATGGGCCTGCTCGACGAAGGATCCGAGATCGTCGTTATTCGAGAAGACACGTGGAAGAAGACGAACGCACCTTTGAACGAACGCGTTCGGATGCGCATGCAGACCGCGAACGGAGGATCGCAGGACATGAAAGGATGTCTGGAGATGTTGGAGATAGAAGTAGCGGGGATCAAGACATGGGCTCACGCGTATGTCGTACCTGATGCACCTTATAGACTTCTCCTCGGACGACCTTGGCAACGACTCGTCAAGCTATCAAAGGAGGAGAACAACGACTCAGTATTCGTCACCGTCCACGACCCGCTGAACGTTCTCAATAGCCGTACCTGTGAAACGTCGCCACGTCCATGGCCCACCCCCGGAACTGCTACATCAGCTGCACTCTGTATCGAAGCAACTACCAATCACGCCATTCCAAGCACTCTGTCCACAGCACTCTCGCATCGTCCCTTCTCTGGCCTCACAGCTACATCCTTCGCAGAGCACTTGCTCCGGAATTGTTTCGACTACAACGAGACAAGGCATGTACTTGCATACAAGAAAGTCGCTAACAAAGTCAAACCAGTTGCGACTACCATGCCTGCCCATGCCCAGCATCATACGTCGCATTCCTGAAGACCCCTTGCTTTCCCTTCCCTTCGTATCACCGACACCCCCAAACTTCATACCTGGAACGCGCCTTACGCAAGAGCGCATGAACGGCCTCGGGGTATTCGCTAACACCTTTCTCTGGCCAGAGGAACAGAAGTTAGTAGCCCACATCCTCATGAACAATGAAACCGCACTCGCATGGGATGAGTCAGAGAAAGGGAGGTTCAGGGACGACTATTTCCCGCCCGTCATTATTCCAACCATTGAACATACGCCATGGGCTCATCGGCAGTCTCCCATCCCTCCCGGCATTAAGGATGAAGTTATCAAGCTCATTCAGTCTAAAATTGCGTCAGGGGTTTACGAACCCTCCAACTCATCATATCAGTCTCGTTGGTTCTGCATAGCAAAGAAGAATGGGGCCGTCCGTATCGTCCACGACTTACAACAACTCAATTCAGTGACTGTCAAGGACGCAGCTTCCATGCCTTACGTAGAGCACTTCGCGGAACAATGTGCCGGGCGATCCATATACTCGATGATGGACTTGTTTGTCGGCTTCGATCATCGGACCCTTGCGGAAGAATCACGCGATATCACCACGTTCCAGACTCCCCTCGGCACTTTTCGACTCACAGTTCTGCCTCAAGGCTGGACGGATTCACCAGCAGTCTTCCAAAATGACGTAGCCTTCATCTTACAAGCCGAGATCGACATTGCACCGAATTTTCAGGATGACGTCAATGTTCTAGGCCCACGCACCCGATATGAGCTTCCCAACGGAACTTACGAACCTTCTCCCGGCAATAACGACATACGACGCTTCATATGGGAACATTGCCTGGATGTCAACAGAGTCCTTCACCGCCTCAAACATGCAGGCGCCACCGTCTCGGCAAAGAAGCTTTTCGTCTGTGTTCCGGAGGTCATTGTCGTCGGCCAATGCTGTACTTATAATGGCCGCATCCCTGACGCCTCTAAGGTATCCAAAATCACGCATTGGCCCTCATGCACCTCAAAGACAGAAGTACGCGGCTTTTTGGGAACCACAGGAACAGTACGGAATTGGATTAAAGATTACGCTCGGCTCGCTAGTCCTCTCACCAACTTAACGCGCGACAACGTACCCTTCAACTGGACTCAAGATGCTCAGAATGCAATGGACCAACTCAAGCACTGCTGTCATTAACTCCCCTGCTATCAGACCCATCGACTACGCATCAGAACAGGAGGTCATCCTCGCAGTAGACTCGTCTTACATTGCTTGCGGATGGATCCTCCTGCAGCTCGACGATACAGGGCGTCGTTGTCCTTCCCGATTTGGATCTATTACGTGGAATGAGCGCGAAGCACGCTACTCGCCAAGCTAAAATTGAACTCTACGGCTTGTTTCGAGCACTCAAGGCCGCTAAAGTCTGGCTTATAGGCGTCAAGAAACTCACCATTGAAGTAGACGCTAAGTACATCAAGGGCATGCTTAACCACCCAGATATTCAGCCCAACGCCGCAATGAATCGCTGGATCGCCGGCATTCTCATGTTTGACTTCACCCTCAGGCACATACCCGGTTCAAAGCATCAAGGGCCAGACGGGCTGTCCCGCAGGAAGCGCGCGCCAGAAGACGATGAAGAAGGCGAAGAGACCTCAGAGGACATTGAAGAATGGATAGACGAGTTATTGGGCTGTGGGTTATGGGTTGCACACAATTTGGGCACGGGGGGTCTTGACATGATGAGCCGGGCAACAGTACTGCAACTCGCAGAAACTTCGCACATATCTGATCTCGACCCACCCTCCGATGATGCTTCCCGCGGACGAGATGAAGAGCTGCGCATTCTTAGTATCTACCTCGACACCCTTGCATTTCCTACGGACACCTCTACCACCCAGCGCCTTCGTATTCTCAAGCAAGCACCTTGGTTCTTCTCACACGGAAACCGTTTATGGCGTAAAGACACGGCAGGACGACACCAGATAGTTCTTTTTGGTCAAGATCGCATCCGTATCCTGCGAGAGACGCACGACCGCCTAGGTCACAAAGGTTTTTATTCTACTCGACGTACAACAGCAGACCGCTTCTGGTGGCCTACGATGGATAAAGACCTAGCCTGGTATCTCAAAACCTGTCATCAGTGTCAACTCCGCTCGACCGAGAAAGTCGTCATTCCACCCACAGTTGTCATTCCCGCGTCTCTCTTCCGCAAAGTTCACACCGACAGCATGTACATGCCCACCTCTCAAGGATATTCTTACATTGTCCAAGCCAGGTGTTCCCTTACCGCTTGGCCTGAATGGCGCATGCTTAAGACTGAGACAGGACGAACATTAGGAGCCTTCATCTTCGAGGAGATTTATGTCGATGGGGAGCTGTCGAAGAGATCGTGACGGATAACGGTACGCCATTCATTGCTGCAGTGAATTGGCTGCGAGAGAAGTACCACATTACCCACATCCGCATTTCCGCCTACAACTCACGGGCAAACGGGATTGTTGAACGTTCACACCGCACTATTCGTGATTCGCTTGTCAAGTCTTGCAGCGGCGATATCACACTCTGGCCGTCTTTGCCCCACACGTCTTCTGGTCGATCCCGAGTGGACACTCGTAAAATCTACTGGCTATTATTCGCCTTATTAATGACCCACGGGGTTGAGCCCTTGCTCCCCTTTCCGACATCTCCGAGGCTACCTTCATGCTCCCCGACGTCTCTACTTCCACTCCCCACAAGCGAATTGATGCAATCCGCGCACGGCAACTCATGAAGCGTGAGACGACTTAGCTGAAATTCGGCGCACGCATTTCAGAGCCCGGTTCAGCCTCAGTCACAGACTTTTGGCGACGCTTGCCCACACCTACGCGACTATGATTTTCAACCCGGTTGCCCTGGGTGTGGTCCTCAATAAGAAAATCGAAGCTGCGTCCAACGCCCAATGCAAACCAAGGTATTTTGGTCCTATGGTGGTCGTCTCCCGCACCACTGGAGGATCATACCGTCTAGCTGAACTTGACGGCACCATCTCACGTCTTAATTCGCCGCATTCCGTATCATCCCATACCATCCTCGTTCAGCATCGACAATCGAAGTCACCCAGTATCTTAACACGGAAGATCTCGCCGGTATCGCGCCAGTCCAGGA